>OZ018329.1:98766597-99064097 GCA_963969495.1 Ceratothoa steindachneri
TCTCTTTTTGAATTTCTACTTAAGTAAATATGGGCACCTCCTCGATTCTCAGCTGTTGTCTGCTGCTGGGAAATTGAGTGTTAAAGGGGACTCCAGCTCTGGTGTTCGAGGAATTCTGTAAATATCGGAAGTAAATCGTCCTGATGTTGATGTTGAGCGTTTCTAAACCGGCTTCTTGGTGCAGATCCTGTAGTCTTCTCCTCTCTCTCTCCTACGGGTGTTGGTGATTAGGTAGAGAGCTTTATTTTGTATTCTCTGGAGTTTCAATTTTTTGGTCCTTGTTTCACCGTTGATAGGGGTTGGCGGGTATAGTAGTACCTCTCTTCCTAGTGCAAGATAGATTTTTCTTTTATTTTTCATGCTTAACTCTCTTAGATTGTACAGTAGGTTAAGCATCGGAATCGCCTTGTTCATCATCTCCATTATATGTTGTTTGTAGCCTATTTTTGAAATTTTGAGTCCTAGCATTTTTCCCCCACTATGGTCTCTCTAGTTCTCATCTTCAACTACAATTGCAGCTGTTTTGTTCCCGGAGATTGGGATTATTGTAAACTCTTTTGACTTTGCCTCTTACGTTTTTCTTTGGACTTTATTTATTATTTCTTTCTTTATTATATTTTTTAAAATATATATAAATATAAATAAACTCTATTTCCTCCGTCAAGGCATTGTAGCCTTTCAAGTGTTATATTTGCTATTTTTTATTTTGGGGGGGGCATCTTTTCATTTTTCTGATAATTTATTTTTGTATTACCGGTATGCGGGCATTTCGCCTCTTTTGTTTATTGATTTGTTGTTTGTCTTTGGATGTGGGCACTTCACCTCTTTTTTTTCTTATTAGGTTGTCATATTCATGTGAAGAGTACAATTAGGTTCTCTCGGGAGCAGATTCTTCCACTTGGGAATAGGGCTTGCCTATTGGCGCGTCCCCTATCCGCTCTCGGAATGTCTAGATCAATTTCCACATTTGGAATTATTACTTCCTCGATTTTGTCAGAGGTCTTACTCTCTAGCCTCTGGAGTTCCATATTCAATGGCTTTAAACCTGCTCTTGCGTGCAAATATGTCTGCCGAATACGGTATCCCTGCGCGCTCCCGTTATCAACAGGGCTGCTTTGTTCTGCACTCTGCATTTGCCTGGTAGCAGTGGAACTCGCAGCTCGCACGACCACTGCCGGATACACTAATGTCGAGCGTACCAGAGCAGTGTACAGCTTTTTGAGATTCTTGGAGCTGAGGCTTCGGAATCTAAATAGTTTTCCGAGCTGTGTTTTGGCTAGGGAGATTCTGTTCTTTATGTGCGCTCTGAACCCTTTTGAGGTGATGCGCAAACCTAGGACTTTGCCCTTGTTGGTGTACGGGTGCACTTCGTCGTTCACTAAGACATCGTCAAGTTTAGGATGGCTTATTGCAACGATTTGGAACTTTCGGCGGTTGGTCTTGATCTTCCACTTTTTTCGTATTGATTGATGTTTTAGATTTCGTTGGTTCTCTGCCTTGCTTGAACTCCAGCATTTTTGTTGGTACTGGGGTGATTTGGGTGATGTCATCCGCAAACTACAGATACATCACATCCTGGAGCAAGTAAGTCCAATGTATACACTAGGTACAAAAGTGGACTCAGATAGCAACCTTGTGGAACACCCGCCTCAAGTTCGAATTCAGGTCCATTGTAGCCCTCAATCGAGATTTTGGCTTTCCTTTTCATGACGTAGTCACAGAGGTCCCGTTCCAGGATCGGGTTTAGCCGGAGGCCTAAGATCTTGAATTGGAGACCTCTTAGCCAAACCTTGTCAGATGGCTTTTGGACATCTCGCAACACCACGTCTACGTATTTCCCTTCAGCTTTACAGGTGGGCGAGTTTCTCGGTGAAGAGAGCAAAGGCTCTATCAGTCCCCCTTCCACTTGGGAACCTGTGTTATTGGGGGTTGTGAGCTTCTAGCTCTGTTAGCTGGTCTTGTAGCCTATTATCTAGAAGCTTCTCGTAGACTTTTCCTATGAACTCGAGGAGGGATATTGACCTGTAATCGACCAGTAATCGGCCACTTTTAGACCATCGGGGAAGTAACCCGTATTCAGGAAAGCGTTATAAATATTTGCGATTCCCCGAATGATCTGTCGGGGGGCATGTATCAAGTTGTTTGGGGTGATGCCCGTCCATCCTTGTGCCTTCTATTGAAAGGTTTTCATAGTTTCCATGACCTCTTCTGTTGTAATTGGTCGGCCATGGTCTGTCATCACTCTTCCTTCGTCGACATAGGCCTGTGGGTGCGCTCGATATATTCTTTGATTAAGATCTTCAATCAGCTTGCTTTCGAATTCTTGGTCGAATTCCGCATCGTCCTTAGATGTAATTGTGAAGACTTCCTTACAGAGCGTGCGGTATCTCTTCCAAAACCGCCGGATCCTCCAAGTAGGCATTCTTCGCCTTAATGTGGGTCTTTTCTCTACTTGGTATGCCTTTTAACTTTCCCACTAGTCGCCAGAACTTGTCGGGTCTCACCTCACTGTCTACTTGTTCAATCAGGCTATCCAAGATCACAGCCTGTTGCTGGTTTATGGCCTGCTCCAGCTTTTCACTCAGGCGACGTAACAGTGAACTTCTTTCCCGATTTGTACCTTCTCTTCTGGTTTCTTCATACACCGCTCTGGGCACTCTAGCGATCTCACTCATTTCCTCGGTCCATCTGGGTTGTAGAAGAGTTTTATACCTTTTTATTGGTACACACTCGCGATCGGCCTCGATGATGTGGGCAGTTATTTTCTCCAGTTAATCGTCGAACTCTAGTATTGCTTGGCTTAGGTCCGCTGGTTTATATCTGGCAAGGATTACCCTGTAGCGATCCCAGTTGGCAGAAGCGTAACTTTTGCAGAGGGGAATCGGAAGCTGGATCGGCGTGAGTGTGGTAGTTGTCAAGATCGCTATGTGGTCACTGGGTACTGTTAGGCCTGGCTCACTATGGTAATTGAAGGGGAAGCCGTCACTTGTCATGATTATTTCGGGCTTTGTTGCTGCCGAAGAGGTGATATAGGTCAGAACGTCCGGTCCTAACCTCTGGATGTTTTTTCGACGCATAATCATTTCTAACTTGTGGCCTCTGTTATTCGTGTTCCCATAGCCAGCCGTTCTGCATCTGGCCTTGAGGTCGCCTCCCAAGGAATGCCATTCTGCTGTGGCCGAACAAGGTGTAGAAGTTTGTGAGGGGCAGGTACGATTGTCAAGGTGGTTGGTATGCCGCCGCAATTACGAGATTGCCCACTAGTGTGTGCAGCACTGTCGAACCCCTCCCGAGAATGGTTTTTCGTAACTACTCTGTAGCCAGGTATCTTTAGTTGACTAGTAGTAGTATCAATACCATGCTCCGTGAATAGTATGATGTCGGGGTCAAGCACACAGAATATGTTTCCGTATGCCACGGCTTTCCCCTCCCATCCATTTACGTTGAGCGTCAATATCCTTAACTTAATGTTCGGATTTTCCATTCTCTTTCCTAGCTTTTTGTATGTCTCATTGCTTGCGAGTAGTTGATTTACGTTTCCCGTTCCTCTTCTTTTTGTACTCTGCTGGGGAGAGTTCTACAAATGTTTCCCGGTAGAAGGCGACGTTCTAGTTGTACAGGGCCTCCTCAAGCGATTCTTCGTCGCATTGAGCGTTGAAGTCCCATTTGTAGAATTTCTTCTTTATTCCCACGCAGATTTTGTTTACGTTCTAGTCCTTCGGTAAGGGAAATTGTTCGGTTGCATATGTATTGAGGTTAATTTGGTCAGCATCTAGCTTTTTCTTTGTCACTCTTCTACCTTTTTTGCGCCGTACTTCCTCGTGTTGGCATTGTCCTTGGTGTCAGAGGATTCTGTATCTTCTTTCTTTTCCTCCTTTGGGTTGGTCGTGTGGGCTGGTTTTGCGGCTGCCTCCCTCTCGTAAGTCTTTTTGACTTCTGCCTCTGTAAGGATTGCTTTTGCCGCCTGTGCATATGTTGTATTGCTTTTCCGTGTTCGCTCGTCTTTCTTTTGCTGTACCTTTTCTCTGATAAGCTCTTTTTTCAGTAGGCAGGCCATGACCATGGAAGATGTCCTTGGCCGCAATTGGCGTATTTCTCCCTGGGACTGTTGCAGTTCTTCCAGTGGTGTCCTGGCTTGCTGCACCTTGAACAGATTTCCTGCGGTTCAGTACATTCCTTTGTTGTGTGGGTCTCCATCTTATAACATCGGCAGCAGAATTGTATGGGAGTAAGTTCTTCTCTATATATATCTGCTCCCCACTGACATTTGCATTAAAAAGCAAGAGTCCCTTTTCTTTTGTTTTTTTTTGCCTCATCGTAGTGTCGGAGAAGACAATCTTAAATACGTGTGTGTATTTAGAATTGTCTCTCTTTTTCCCAAACTTTATAATTTCTGAAACCTTGGCCCACGGTTGGTTTTTCATGAGTTCATGTTTGATTTTCTCCTTTGAATATTGTCCAATCCAGGAGTCCAGTCGCCGGCAGACAACGCTCCTGTGCGTTAGGATCTGCGGGGGAATTGCCGGTTTAAGGCCTATTTCGCGGAGCGTTTCAACTGCCTCTTCTTTAGTTATGCTTCTCACGTCCTTCTCTTTCTCACATATTGCCACATAACCTGTAGGGACTTCGAGCAGTCGGTGCCGCCCCGTTTGGGGTTTGGTTATCAATACTGCTTCCAACTTACACAGTTACGGTTGCGTGTTCCCCTGTAGTTCTGGCCGGAAATTACCCTTAGGGACTCTTCCCAAAAGATTTTAGCATCGCCTCTTAACCGGGCCTCCTCTGACGCTGAGTTCCACAGTAGGCTAATCCTCAAACCTGCTTTCCTAAACGCCTCCAATTATGTCTATCAAAGAGAACGACATCGTTGGATCGAGACTAAATGAATGGCAGTTCAGTTCACTTCCGCTCCCTTGCCCCGATGAGGGGGGGGGGGGTAGCCAGACATGGGTCGCCTATGCGTGGCTCCGTATATTATCTTCTTTATGGAATCCCCGTGGAGAAAAAGTGTGGTAAGTTCACGTTTTTACTTGGTTTACCCTCTTCTTTTCCTCCTTTTCCGGTGGTGAACTTCTTCGGAGAGCTTAAGATACTTAAATTTCTCTGCCCAGTCTAAAGCTGTTATCAATGATGTATATAGAAAGAACAGAAAGGGATCACTGTTTAACACAGGTGATCAGGTAGTCGTTGAGGAAAAGGGTACGGAAATAACTTGAAAGGGGATAGGAAGAGTTGAAAGGTCGGTGGCTAGAGACCGATGTTTGGTGTAGTTTGGTGAGTCTCGGGATGTTCGTGACTGAATGACGGTTGGAGGGGTGGTCAGAAAGGAGATCATGTCTGTTTAGTCGGAAATGCGTTATTCATGATGCTCTTAACTTATGCGTAGAACGGCAAGGGTTGCGGGTGGTCATGGGCTGCGGGGTATCGCAGTGTCATCGCAACATACCGTCTTGCGTGTAGTGCGGTGTATATGGAGTCTCTGGCGAGTTTCCCGAGTTGTTTTGTGAGTCTAGTGTGAGCGTATGTGTTGAGGGGTGCTAATTTTTTGTTGTGTAGTGTGGACATTCTCGCGTACAAGGGAGAGCGGCAAGCGCGCTTCAGAGTAGAGTTCTGAATGCGCTGAGCCTTCTTCTGCCACGTGACACTCGCAGCTACGAGTGACAGTGGGGCGTACGTGAGAAGAAGTCGCACCAGTGTTTTATATAGGTGTGACTAGTTTCTTGCCCGCAGCATTTTGTTTGTGCGTGCTGCTCTTGCTTGTATTATGTGCTGGTGTATATTGAACCTAAGGGACATGTCAAAAGTTACCCCTAGGATTTTTTTCTCTTGTGTGTAGTCGAGCCTTGTTGAGTTTAGGTGGTTCCTGTCTGGTGTGTGTGAGAAGATTTTTAGGTTATGCATGAAGTGATCTCTTGCGCCGAAGAGTGTCATCTGTGTCTTCTGAGGATTCGTGACAATTAGCCATTTATCCTCGTATTCTGTCTTAGCGTCTAGTATTGTTTGTGCATGGAGCGCGATTTCGTCTGGTCCACGGCCGCTGACGAGAATGGACTCGTAATCGGCGTAGGACACTGTGTATGTGTGGCAGCAGTTTTTCGGGTGGGCGTGGGGTGTCGTTTGTGTACATGATGTAAAGTGTGGGTGCCAGTACACTTCCTTAGGGAACGCCTGAGCGTTGTGTGAAAGGTTGTGTGATGGTGTTGTATTTCATGTGGCATCTCCGTTCAGTGAGGTAGTGCGAGAGGAGCCTTCTGGTGCAGAGAGTTAATTCCGTATTGTTGGTCGAGTTTCCAACGGAGACCCTCGTGCCACACCTTATCAAAGTCCTTCTCAACTTCCTTGCTGATGGAGAGTGTCTTTTGTCGTACCTGGCGTTCTTTTTTTGTATTCTGTCGTGAACAATAGCCACAGCCGCCGCCTGAGTGGACCTGCCCCTCCTGAACCTATATTGGTGGGGGGGGGGGGAGAACCAGTCCCTCTCTTCCAGGTAGTCCTGTAGGCGACAGTTGAGCATACGCTCGAGTATTTTGCCTAGGTGCTCTAATAGAGCAATAGGCCTGTAATTGTTTGGGTGTTTAGGGTCTTTGTTAATTTTGTGTAGAAGTGGCCTGAGGCTAGTGATGCGTTGAATAGGTGTGTAAGTGTAGGGTACATGTTTGCGGGGAGGTTGTGTATTAATGCGGCTGGTAGTCCGGAGGGGCCGGGTGCGCGTTTTGGTGTTGTTTTAATGTAGTGTTTTGTTTCCTCCACGGTGATGGGAGTAGTCAGTGTAGATGTGTAGTCGAGCAGCTCCATTCGTATCAGGGGGCGGGCTTTAGCTCGTGAGCGTGGGCCCGATACCACTCCTGGCCTTCCTGGAAGTGCTCTTGCGCGTGTGGTTTGCCTGGGTTGTGTGTGTGTGCTGTGTCCCAGTAGGACCTAAATGCGTCGAGGATGACGTTGGTGTCTGTGAGTGTTTGGTTATTTACTTGGAGGGTGATGGGTTTGGGTGGATCGGTGCCTAGCATCCTTTTTACGTGTCGCCAGAAGGCGGAGGGATCAGTGCAACGAGAGTCGTTCGCGATGCGGGCGACCTCTCGCCACTCTCGGTTCCTATCTAGTTGCACGCACTGTAGGATGCGGGCACGTAGGTGAGTGATGTTGTGTTGTCGTGGGCCTCTGGTGTAGTGATTGTTGTACTGTATGATGACTCTCTGAGTGTGTATGGAATATGTGAAGTGTTTTATACATGTGTATGTTTTGTGTGGTGTGTGTAGGTCGCGTGCTGCGGTTATGGTGCTTAAGATTGAGCACCAATAGTCGTCTAACAGATCTGGATTGGTGTGGTCCAGGTCGAGGTTTTGTGGCGTGTTTTTTGTTATGTGTCTCTTGAACTCTTTCCAGTTCGTGTTTTTGAAGTCGAAGAGAGGTGGTGTGGGTATGAATATGGGAGATGTTAATATGATAAGGCATATCGGTATGTGGTCAGAGAGTATGTGAGGACCCGGTGAGATGTGAGTGTAGAAGCGTGTTCATTGCAGAAGACCACGTCCGGAGACGTAGTTCCTCCGCGAGGACCGAAGAATGTGTTGAAGACCGGGCCGATGTGCTCGCAGGGATAACGCGGCAGGGCACCGGCCAGGTGCCTCCCTGCATCATTCGTGGTGTTAGGTGGAAAGCGTTGAGGTCCCCCGCAAAGAAGATAGGTAGGTTGTGGTTTGATAGAGCCCAGAGTGGGACTTCTATGTTTTATTGTAGGCGTGGTGGTCTGTAGTGGGTGGCCACTAAGGTGGGGCCTGAGCTTGTCTGTACCTTGCAGGCTAGAAAAGAGTCATCGCGTTTTTGAATGAGGGAGTCGTGTATAGAGCGCTTTATTAGGGTCGCTGATCTTAGGTGCAGCGCTTGTGGAGTTAGCTATGTTTGGTAGCCTGCAATGTGGAGTCTGTTGTTGTAAGGGTGTAGACTGGTCGAGTTTAATAGTATTATGTCAGGTCTTTGTGTGTGTTTAGGACTCAGTTGGCAACAGTATTGCAAATACCGTGCCAACTGCATACGTTTAGTTGTGTGGTGCACACAATATGTGCACAATATGAGCATCAAATTACAACCACAATATTATATTTCTATTTTTGTTAAGGAAGACGGAAAAAAGCGTGTGACCAAATTTCACCGTTACAGTATATTTTATCACGAGAGAAAAGATTTTCAAAAGTATAGTTTATGTATATATATCTTTATGTTTGTAAATGTGTCCAAGTTAAAACGAGCAAATCGAGGATGAGAAAGATCATTCATTCGAGAGAAAATCATTCGAGAGAAATCATTTCGAGGAGCAGTTTCACATATCGCTCGCGGGTCATACTAATCAAGTCATTTACTACGCATTAGGAGATTGCATTTACGCAACTTATCTTACATCAAGACAAGTCTTATTCATCCATCGTACCAAAGCACCAACATTAAGATAGTTATATTTAAGCATCATTAAAGGTAAGCCCAGGAAATCGATAATCAATCTAATTCGAACTCCTCCTCCTCCATTTGCTACCCAAAGCCACTAAATAAATAGAACTGCAATCTTCTTGTATTCATCACCATTTTGCTCGAAGGCAAAATCATATCAGAATTTCTGCTCATCGCCAGTGGCGTATTTATGAGGGGGGGGGGGGCATTGAGCCATGCGCCCCCCCCTCTGATTTACCATCAGAATTCAATAGTAAATATGCTTAATATTCAATTACTTTCATATTTCAGACAAAAATATGCAGTCATTAAAAATGTGACATTTTTTCCGGCATTTTTTCCTGGTCGGCCGGAAACGCCTCGCAGGGCGCAACCATCTTGTGACGTTTTCCATCCGATAATTTATGAACGTAAGCTCTCTGCGCATGACCGCACATGCAGAAACGCAAATTCTAGACGATTGCCATCCGCCCGAGATGAGATTCGACTTGAAAAAAAAACAATTTTATTGCTGAAAATTTCTCCTCAAACTTGGGTGAGTAAGATTTTGACATATATTTAACATTAAGTGGCTAATATGTTTTTTCTAAAACACGATGGCATGGGTATGGCATGAATTTTCTAATGCAGAAAACGGTTCTTTTTTATTCGTACTTCTATCTTTGCCCCATCTGTAAGCACATTCAAGCCATTTTCGATTTTCTGTGAGTTATCATCAAGGATATCGCTGTCTCCATGGTAAACAAATATGGCGTTGTATCTGGGAATTTAAAATCATTTATCACTTTGACTTTAAATAACTTAAGAGAAATTTTCTGACGTGCAAAACTACAAAATTTGGTGGTTGAAATGAATAGTATCTATTTATTTCAACCACCAAATTTTGTAATTCAATGCCTATTCAGCATAGATATTGCATTGATAAGTTTAGGCAGGGTTTATGGACTTAGAGCTGACAAACTTTTGGTTATGAGGGTTATAGATATAAGGACATCGTGGTATGAACCTAAATAGATACTTCTCGACGTCCAACTGCAAGCCCAGACACAGGAATCCTCTTCCTCTTCACCGGCGTTAACACCGTCCACGTCTGCGTTACCTAATGGCAACTCCAGTAAAGATGATATAGGAGTTATCAACTGGTTGGAGCTCACTGATGAATAGAAACTGTGCGTAGTCACCACACCTTGGGCTGCGCAATTGGATTTTCAGTGGCCTTACAGCGAGTGTCAAGATGGAGGCAGAACCAGACGTAAATACCTCGGACCACAACATCTAATCGGGTAGTATAGCGTCTTCTCCTATTCTGTATCGAAACGTGGACTATTCTGTCGCCCTTACAGGTTTTTCGCTCGTAGAGCAATATGAGGAAACTAATTGAATCGCCTTGTCAGAACACCCCTAGACAAGTTCGCTCACCTAACCGGCTATTTGTCAGCGCATCTAGCGACCAAATTCCATGAAGACAGTTTCGCGCGCGCAGAAGCGTTCAAAACGACGATGAAGACTGGAGACATAGAGCAGCAGTTGAACACCGCAGAGGCCAAGCAGCGTGACAAAAACCGAGCTGCTCTGCAGCAGATACTCTTTTCTATAGAGTTTCTGGGTATATTAGGTCTACCGCTTCGGGGTCATCGCGATTCCGGAACCCTGTTGCTCCCTCCCGCAACAACCGGCGCCGATATAGATTACGGACAAGGAAATCTGTGAGTGACTCTACAGCTGATGGCGGTTTCCAACGATAAAGTGTTACGGGAACATTTAACGACCACGAGTAGTAATGCCACATACATTTCCCCCAATCCCAGAATGAACTGATATCAGCGATTGGAACAGTGATTCAAAAATCAATCATTGAAGAAACAAAAGAAGCCAGATTCTTCTCTCTTCTGGCGGACGAGACAACAGATGTTTATGTTACCTCCGAGGTGGCCAAATATGTGAGCGGTTGTTCGGTTCTGCTGAGGTCCCTAATCTGACTGGTGCAGGGTTAGCTAAACAACTGCTACAGATTATGAAAGATTCTGGAGTACACATTAGAAATATGGTTGGACAGGGTACGACGGAGTGCAAATGGTGTGCAAATGTATGTGTGTGAAGAATGCCCGTCAGCCAACTACACGCATTTTGTGTTCCATTCGATTAATCTATGTTTGCTAAAGGCAAGTGAGGTACCTCATATTAGAAAGGCAGTGACGTTGATGCACCTGATTGCGCTTTTGTTCTGTGGCTCAAATAAAAGATTGCTCAATCTTGAAGAAGCTATCAAGGAAGAACGTAATGAAGCCGCCCATTTGCGTCTGAAACTCCACTGCACCACTAGATAGGTGGAGCGCCAGGAAGCAGTTCGCATATTCAAAGAACTACTCCCCGCCATTAAAATGTCGTAACACAAAATTAGCCTATGACCACGCGCAGATTGCGCCGGTAAGGCGCTACTATTCTCTTCCGCCATAGACAGTGGTGGATTCTTGTTTGCCCTAGAGGTACTTGTATCGGTTCTGTAGATTACCAAGCCACTTTCCATTAAGCTTCAGGCCGAAGCCCAGGTCACCCATAACGCGGTGGACACTGTCCAGGACTGTGAGAAGGTCCTGAAACAAATGCGATTAGACGAACAAGTGTCCCCAGGGACATTTTCATGCGCGCTCAAGAATTGTTTGGTGAAGAAACCCGCATGCCAAGAACGACTGACAGGCAGACGCAGAGGTCCAATCATCCAGCTGAGACACCAGAAGTTTACTACAGACGTTCTATTTTCCTCCCGTACATCGACGTCTGTATAAGCCAACTAGATGAGCGATCTAAATCGCACAGTGCGAAAGCATATGTGCTCAGTATGCTACTACCGGCATACTGTCAGGATTCCGACGATTCTAGTGCCCTCATGGAAGCCACCCAGTTGTACCACCAATTCCTTCCAGGACAACCAGAGTGCTTGAACGCTGATTTACTGCGCTGGGAGGCGCACTGGATGCGAAAGGCGACCACGACATGTACACCACCAAAAAGAGTCGTGGATGCGGTGTTGGTTACGGCGACTCTTGGTACTTATCCCATGATAGAAACCCTTTTGCGAATTTTTGCAACCTTGCCGGGGACCACTGCGACAGGTGAACGCTCATTTAGTTCTATGAAATTGATAAAATATTACCTACGGTCCACCATGCACGAAGAGCGACTGAATGGCCTAGCCCATCTGTACATCAACAAGGACATTCCACTAGTTAATAGTGACGTTATTGATGAATTCAGTCAAACCAACCGTCGACTGGTTTTCAAGTGATACAATACAAGTGTGAAAAAACACCGCTCACCCAGGATGAAATTAAAATACCGCAAAGAAACTGACCGTAAATAAGATGTCATCAATTTCAGCTATATTATATTTGATATGTATTTGGATAACTAAAATGATACTAAAATCATCCCAACTCCAGAAGGCCTCGCATGCCTTCTCCCTTCAACAAACATATTATGTTTAAATACACATTGCTATTAAGTGATTTCTAGATGCAGTACCCAAATAGTGTTGCACGATCTATCTCACTAGATTTTAATGGTTCGAAAGCATTTTTCTAATCTGTGCTTTGTTGTAGTTCATGAAAAAGCTTAGTTTATTGATGAAAAATTATATTTCATTTTATAGACTTATCTATATACGATGTTATCAATTGTTAACGAATGTTCATAGGGTTTTGTGCTTGTATGTATAGTATTTCCTGATTAAATTTATCATTTTTCTGTGAAATTTCATTAAAAACTACTTCAGTATATGATTTTGATTCGAAAATACCTCCAGATCGCTTCTTTGGTAATCTAGTTTTGAAAAATTCCCAGGGGAAGAACTGTCGGATCCTCCTCTAGTCACGCGTTTGCCTGTCCAGTGGCTTGGCCAATATCCCCCCCCCCCTTCTACGCCACTGATTGAAAAAGAAACGAAATTGATGATTTGAGTGATTTAAATGTAATGATGTGTCATTCTGCAGCCTAAAAAATAAGGATTGTGATTCTGATGTGTGAAAATCTAACTTGGAAGTTTGTCAAATATAGGATGGATGTTGGTTTCTTTTGATGGTAGGGATACGTTCTAAGATATGCCTAGATGCGAGGAAAACGACACCAAATTTCAAAGTTTTCCCGGAGGATGCTCCCCGGACTCTCCGTTGCAGGCTCCGCGATTCGCATGCCCCCCCCATCCCCCTTCAACGAAATCCTAGCTACGCAACTGCTCATCACCCAGCCAAGAATATTTATTACCTTTTGGAGACGGGTAATAATTTCTCGGAACGTTATCGTATCACCCAAATCCAGTTTAACGATCAACATTTCGCAACAATCTTATGGGGAGCGAAAGAGCAAAGAGGATCACAAAACGAGGTGGAATATAAATATATCAAGGTAATTCTCTCATCATCCATCATCATACAACCCCTTTCCCATAGTTGTATTATGTTGAGGCGACCTATTGACGTGGGCGGAGTGCGCGTGAGGCTGATTTAGCCGGGACTGTTCCCCTCTCCTTGGTTATTTCTCAGGAGGGCGTGGGGAGCGAGTACCTTTACGCGTGTCACCTGTGGTTTCGTGAGAGTGGAGAGATTATCAGTGGTTCTATTGAGTGGGCAGGCCGTGGTAGAGGGAAGAGTGTGTTCTGTAGAAGGAGGGTTAGAGATAGTGGGAGAGTGGGTGGTGGTCATGGAAGGAGGGTTGGAGAGAGTAGAGTCTAGTAGGGGAAATTAGGAGCAGGGAGTAGAGCTAGTAGTGGAGGTGCAGATTATGAGAGGGGGTGTCGTGAGAGAGGAGGTTGGGATGGCGAAGAAGTAGGGGTAGGGCGTGTCTGGGGTAGGACAGGGGGTGGTGTGGACAGCGTTGCGCCGGCAGCAGCAGCGAATGTTCTTGTGAGGGGAGGAGGGGTGGGGCGGAGTGTGTGGTTGTGTTCGTAGATTGTGGACGCCGTATTGCGGCTACGGCGTCAGAGCGGGCCTTACTTAAGTAAGGGCATTTAAGGTTGACGACGACACGGTCGTCGCCGCAGTTTGTGTAGGTAGGTGAGGTGGCTGTGCCGGTTGCGTAGTGATATTACACCTTGAGCAGACCAGGTCTGCTTGGCAGCTACGTGTTTCGTGTCCGGTTTTGTAACACCGGTGGCACTGTGTGGGTTTTATGTTAAGCTGCGGCTCGATGTTATGCGGATGTGTTAGAGTGCCGCAGACCTTGTTGCCATGGTCTAGCAGCAGTTTTATTTTGTTCATCGGACAGTGTAATTACTGCCCATTGTTTTGTACGGTTTTAATAAAAAGTCTCTGATGACCTCCTCCCCATACTTCTGTTTGAGGTGTGTACGGAGGTCATCGGTGGAGAAAACCAACCATAGAGGGTTAGTCTTGAGGACTCATATTTAGTATTTCTTGTGTACACCGTCGGCTAGTTTTGTGTGAAGGCCTTGTGCGGCGAGTTTGTCTGACGCAAGTTCGTGGAACTTGACTGCGTCCTCCTGTGAGTGGAAGATGAGTTTGTGGCATGTGTGGGTCTTTATTATGTTTGTGATGGGGGTGTCAAGTGTAGCGGCTTGGTTGAGAAGTATGTGTTCTTTCTTGGTAGTGGGTGTTTTTTTTTATTTTGTGTAGGAGTGTGTATGTGTTGTTGTGTACTATTGTGGATCGGTTTTTGAAAATTACTTTACTTTTTTTTAGAGGGGGTCCCCCACCCCGCCAATAACGACCCCGTGAAAATGATTCGGATGTGGCGATGAGTAATGAATGAGTATGGACTTGGTTGGGCTCCTCAGAGGGTGTGGAAACATGGCGGACTTGATGATGACTGAAGCCCGAAGCAACTGACTTCAGTCGGGGTGCCGCCCCCTCTATTGGATTTGGGGGTATTTCTCAGTTACGTCCGACATCTCACAGAGACGGTTATATCATCATCTGTAGTCTTGGGCGGTGCCGCAGGGTAGGGTATTAATCTTCCCCGCGTTGTCAACTGAGACCCAATCCAGGTTTGCTCCTTCCTTTGGGTTCCGCAGCGGGCTAAGCCTCAAAACTCCTTTCCTGAAGTTTTCAATTATGCCCTTTCTATCTAGAACGGCATAGTTGCAACGGAGCTCTATGTGTAGAGTCATATTCACAGAGCCAAGTCACGAGGGGGCAGGTCATATCACTATGACGAGCCAGGGAAATAAAGGAATTTTTATTCGGGGGTGGAGGAGGGACTTTTCTGAATCTCTTATATACCTCTCGAGATTATACCGTCCACGGTATAACATGCCGAAATCACTTTTCTCAGTGAGAAGCGTCGAGGGAAATTTCACTGGGCCTTGCCTCCTGTATCTAAGAGATAGCAGGGAAACTCAGAGTGATGGTTATTGTCAAAAATTTCTACATTATATATATAGTATTTCTACGCGAACATAAGTATTACAAAAATTGGCCAATCATGGCGCGGGAAATTTTTAAAGGAAAACTAAGCGCTACAAGAAACATCAAAAATTACTTCAGACGTACGTGCCCAGCCTGCTATCCCGAATTCGAACTCATGGCGGGAGTTTCACAAGGCTGCTTTCTGAGTGCGTTGCTGTACCTCGTGTACACAATATACCTCCCTGCTCCGGTGAGGAAAGACACGATGTATCTGCAATTTGCAGATGATATCACACAAATCGTCCCCAGCTCATATAGGAACGCCGGAGTTCAAGCAAGGGATACAGCTGCCGAAATAAACAACATAAATAGATATGAAAGGAAGTGGAAAATAAAAACCAACTGCCAAAAAATCAAAATAATCCAAATGAACCGCCGGAAAATAGATGACGTCATCGTGAACGACGACCTATACCCGTACTCGGAAGAGGTTACCGTCCTGGGTTTACGGTTCACCAAGTCTGGGTACAAAAATCACATCAACACCAGAGTCTCTCTAGCCAAAAGGCAACTTCGGAAACTATACAGTTTCTGGAACCTTAACGCTCCAAACAAGAAGAAGCTATACACTTGCTTGATACGCTTTGTCCTGGGGTACCCGGCAGTGATAACGCAGATGCCAAGTTATACTTCTCACAGGACGATGCAGAGAGTACAAAATAAAGCTACCCTGCTAATAGCTGGAGCTAGAAGAAGCGACCGTATTAGGCAAATAGACCTGCACGCAAAAGCAGGGCTTAAGTCAATTAATACGGAAGCTCAAAGGCTAGGGAGAAAGACTTTTGATAAGATAGAGCAAACTATTATATCCACACTCGACAACCTCATCATTGCAATCCGACAGCAGAAGCGACACAAAGTTGCAAGGACAACATTATTCCCAAGCGGAAGAAACTGCGCGGGAGAAGAAATGAACCCAATATATAAATAACTAAGATCAGAAGAACAACCAAAATGAAAACCGAACAAAAAAGAGATAACGAATAAGACCATATAAAATAAAGAAATAAAAGGATAAACAACAAGAAGAGGCGAAATACCTCTTTTTAAAATAAAACTAAACAAAAGAGGCGAAGAGCCCATCAATGGGAAAAACAACAATAACAACAAGAAAAACAAACCAAACCAAACAAACTAATTTAAAAGAAAATAAAAATAAATAAAAGAGGCGAAATGCCCATCAAAAGAAAACGAAATAAAAGGTACAAACCAATGTACGAATAAAATAAAAAAATAACAAAGAGGCGAAGTGCCCACAAAAAGAAAGAGAGACAAAATAATAATAGACGAAAATGAAAACAAAAAAGGCAAAATGCCCACAAAAAATTATTAGGTTAATTAAGTTAACAAAAGACAAACTTAAAATGCTAGAAAGCTACGACGGAAGAAAAAAAAAATAAATATATATATATATATATATATATATATATATATATATATATATATATATATATATATATATATATATATATATATATATATCTAAAAGGAAGATTCAGACCGGCTCTGCCGGTCAAAATGCAAACAGTGGGAACACTAGAGGCAAAAAAATCAAATAAAGACAACAAAAGAGGAAAAATATAGTTGTAAAACGAAGGCGATGCGCTCGCAACCAGGGTAACAAAAACTAATAAACTTCTTCACCCCTATCACACCTACCACATATTTCACCACCTAGCTCATCAAAATAGA
This sequence comes from Ceratothoa steindachneri, assembly GCA_963969495.1. Classification (NCBI taxonomy): domain Eukaryota; kingdom Metazoa; phylum Arthropoda; class Malacostraca; order Isopoda; family Cymothoidae; genus Ceratothoa; species Ceratothoa steindachneri. The sequence continues at coordinate 98,783,151 of OZ018329.1, forward strand.
AAAACCCCAGGCCGCTTGGGAAGCCAATCTAGAGGAAATCGACTGGGAGTTGGATAGGATCAGAGAAGAAATTAAAAGGGCAGAGAAGGGGGCCATCCCCATTAAATCGTTTCAAGCCATTAAACAATTTAGGTCGACACCAGAAATGGTGGTTTTGAGCGAGGAGATCGGCCGGGCGACAGAAAATATAAGAATATTCGGAACATCAAGGGAAGCATACAACGCACTCGGGAGACATAAAAGAGAACTAATAGCATTAATTGATGAAAAACAGAAAGAGAAATGGGATCAGCACATCGAGAAAATAGATGTGGAAACATCACCAAGGGAATTTTGGCAACATATCAACATTTCAAAGACATGGTCAACAAGGGATAAAATGAAAATTTAGAATGCAGGGAACAACATTTTAGAAGATGAGGAAGAAATAGAGTCATTATTCAGAGAGCACTGGAGAAATGTATTCAAAATTAGCGAAGAGGAGAACGAGGACTGTAACATTGAATTCGAACATCAGATCGTGGACGAACTCAATGGGGAGATCGAAAAGACATACCCCTTCCACTTTGTCGAGGAAAGGAGAAACATTAACGACGGAATAGACGCAATCATTACATCTGAGGAATTAAAAGGAACGATAAAGAACTTCCGACAGAGAGCCCCAGGCAGATCGGGACTCACCAGATTAAATTACCTTGAAGAACCTACGAACATACTGGAGGGAGTGAGAAACGTCTTCAATGAGTTCTTGAAGACGGGATACTTTCCTAATAAACTGAAAGTGGCGAAGATGATATTCATACCCAAGGCGGGAAAACCCCCAGATCAAGTGGGTACCGATTTCATCGGTAAGGTATTGGAAAAAATAATAAATAACAGACTGTCCAACTTCCTCGATGATAATGGCAGGAGAAACAGCTGCCAATTTGGCTTCAGGAAAAGCAGGAGCACAGAGATGGCCCTTGGAGTCATCCTTGAAAAGATAACGAAAGCAAAGAGATAAAAAATGAGCGTAGTCATCGTATGCTGGGATGTGTCTAAGGCATTCGACAAAGTATGGCAGAGGGGTATGCCACTCAAGATACTCATATTAGGAATGAACAACAACAACAAGATCGAAAGGATTTTATGTGATTATGTTATAGGTGAGCGTTATCGCGATAAATGATTGCGATAATTTATCGCGATAACGATATTGAGTTATCGGTTATCCGATATTTTTTTGCGCGTTATTGATTCATCAGTATCGCCGATACTTTTGGTTCCAAACTAGCGATAATCGATAATTTCAGTTTTTGGTTCCAGTTTAGCACAGGAGCCAACAGCGCGTGCCTCGGAGGCAGAAATAGATAGTTCCGAGCTGGGAACTAAACGTATACTGAACGGAGTGCAGGGTGGAAAGTCTTGACATCTTCTCAAAACGTTCGCTCAGCTTCAGTCTCTCACCAGGTGTCGGGCGAGAGATCACGGGGTGTTGCTCCTGCGCGCTACCGGTTTTACGCGTTCTTTAAGGATTTTTTTCCCTATGTTCCCGTGCTTCTTCCGTTCAATTTTTTGTGCGCGTGTATATGAATGCATGTACTATTCGGTGCTATTCTTTAATATCCGTCTATTAACGTTTTAAACACTTATGAAGTTATGCCCCTATTCTAAACTGATTCGATTTTTATTGTAATCTAGTAGTGCAGTGCTTTGCTATTTTATAGCATTGAATTAGTGATGGCGTCGCAAGAGACTGTTCCCCCATCAAGCCAAAGAGACTCAGCGGAATCTATTGACTCTGAGCTCACTGAGGCTGAGCCTCAGTTACCCTGGCCATTCCTTGGCAAGTGGGTGAAGTACAAGAAGATGGTTGGCGACAGCTACATCTTCCAGTGCTTGTACTGCCTCCCCAAGATCACTGAGGTGAAGGTGAACAAGGGCACCAAGGTCACCCTTTGGGATCATGGCCCAGGGCATGATGCCCTGGGAATTTTTGATTTATCGATTTATCGGTTATCATAACCTTATTGCATGATACATTTATCGCCAGTTATCGATTATCGGTTATCGCCGATAAGGTTATCGATTTATCGGTTATCGTGATACATTTTTTCGTTATCGCACCCAGCACTGGATTATGTAATGGAGAGACGTGCTTATGTGGAAATAGGACGACATCAGGGAAAATATTCGAGCTCACTGCGGGTTTGCCCCAAGGCGGATGTCTGAGTCCGTCTCTCTATTCACTCTACACAGCAGATATACCACCACCAAGAAATGAGGGCTGCTTGAACATCCAATTCGCCGATGACGTCACTCAAATCATAGTTTGCCCCTACAGGAACAGCCCAATGCAAGCTAGGATGACTGCTAAAGAGTTAAAAAGCATTAATAGATACGAAGAAAAATGGAAAATTAAAACCAACAGGGATAAATTTAAAATGGTACCCTTGTACAGGAGGAGCATCTCAGATGTATATGTAGAATGACAGCGCTACAGATACGACATAGAATGTAAGGTGCTTGGACTAACCATTACGAAATCAGGTTATAAAAAGCACGTAACTGAGAGGGTAAATCGAGGGAAGAGTGACCTGGCATTATTGTACAAGTTAGTTAACCTAAGCATTAAAAACAAGAGAAAATTTTATCAAGCCATAGTACAGTCTGCGATTATTTATCCAACCATCGCGATGTATACGATTTTGAGAAGTAACATATAAAGACTCCAAAAAGTCCAAAACAAAGCTATATATTTAATAACAAACAATATAATACGAGAAAGAAGATGACTACTAGACCTGTACAGGGAGGCAAATATAAAGCCACTTAACACAATAATTGCAAAAGAAGCAAGGAGAGTCTTAGAAAAGACACAGAATGAAGTAGGAATTGAATTAACCAACCAAATTGCCCAAAGAGAAGAATGGAGATCACACAAATTATTCCTGAGTTTCTCAAGGATAGTAGAAGGAGAATAAGAGGACGAAGAAATCTACACTTAGAGAAAGAGAATAATACTTGACGAAGACTAAGAGTAATTAAATAACCGAAGCAACACCAGAGAATAGCATATAGTCAATTATAACTAGGATAGGAATACGAAAGAATAGATACAAACCTACACCAGCTTTTAGTAAGAATATTTACTAATTCCGGTTTGAACGCCAAATAAATAACAACACTTCTTAGACATATTGAAAACAGATTCATATAAAAAAATTAAAATAAAATAAAATAAATAATAAATAAAACAGAAATGCGGGACAGTCACCCAAATACAAATTTTCTAACTTTATCACGCTAGCTATTACTACCTATAATGGACAGAGATAAGCCTGACCTACAGGCAACTAGCATCTCTTTGCAAACAACTTACTTCCTTTAGCCTTCAACATCTATTCTTTTTTACTATCACATTCGCACACGGGACTCACAGTAGATACGTGGGACAGGGGTCACGATAAACCCCAAAGTTATAGTTAGAGACAAGCGACACATCGTGGTTCGGATTCCACGTTAAGCTCTAGGTCCCATGACTAAGTCCACTTTTGTCTCCTACTATTTTCTTCGCTGTCCTATCCTAAAACTTTCTTCTTCCTCTCCCTCTCCCTCCTATCCGCCGTACTCACAGTGCTTGAAGCCTACTTTGGCTCTAGAAAGTGTGACTATGGGCCGCTCCATGAGGGCCAAGAGAGGCGGGGGGTAGGGTCGGAAGAGCGGTTCTTTGTCTCCCACCTCTCTCTTTTCATTTCATTTCATTTCTGACTATTTGTCGCTCCGATCTAGCAGAGGAGGCAAAGGAAAATAAAGTTTGAAAACGTGCTTCTTTTAATGGCGGTCAACTCGGAGACACTCCGGGATGTCGAGAGTATGGTTTCCGGGTGAAGTTGCGCGTTAATTGCCTGTTTCTTCATTTGAATAATGACGGCTTTGGCCATCCGCAATCTTCTGCCGTTTTGGAGTATCAGGATCATAGAGGGTTCCTTATTTAGTTTTTCACGGGTTAGGGTAGTGCCATGAGAGTGGGCGTGTTTTTTAATCGCGCCATCTTGAAGGTGAGCTGTCAGTAGCCTTGACAGGGTTGTGGAGGTAACGTCGATGTACTTTGAATTGCAATGTTAGCAGTCACCGACTTTGCACGAATATTCGTACAAGTTAAAATTAATAAACGCTATCATAACTGTGGACTTCAATAGAACCTGCGTATATATATATATATATATATATATATATATATATATATATATATATATATATATATATATATATACAAATATATATATAAATATATATATATATATATATATATATATATATATATATATATATATATATATATATATATATATATATATATACAAATATATATATATAAATATATATATATATATATATATATATATATATATATATATATATATATATATATATATATATATATATATGAAATGAAAAACTCACAAAGTATCACGTGAGGGTAGCAAATGAATGCAATGTCCCGCAGGAAAAAATGAAAAGGTGTTTCCAAGTACTTTCCAACTTTATTAACTTCCTTATCAAAATTATCCTTCATAAGGAACTTAATAAAGTTCGAAAGTACTTGGAAACACCTTTTCATTTTTTCCTGCGGGACATTGCATTCATATATATATATATATATATATATATATATATATATATATATATATATATATATATATATATATATATATATATATATATATATATATATATATATATATATATATATATATATATATATATATATATATATATATATATATATATATATATATATATATATATATATATATATATATATATATATATATATATATATATATATATATATATATATATATATATATATATATATATATATATATATATTATATACATTTGAATGACATCACATTTCTCTGTTTATTAACTGTTTCTCTATTTCATTGTTCTTCTGCCCCTGATGATGTCATATCACGAAAGCGCTTGGGCTTATTCTGTGTATTATTTTCCTTTGGGATATTTCAAGTATCCCTAGATTACGTATTTTTTGCTGATTTTTTCTAAAGCTGTTATTTGTTTGTTTTGTGGGGAAGTGGTGAGTAAGTGAGTGTGAGAGATAGTGGTGTATTAGAATAGTAGGGTATTGAAAATGGAAATAGTGGCGAGAATAAGGAAGTCTTAGGGTTGCAAGATTTGCAAAGGTTCCTGGAGATCAAGCTAATCTCTTTCATTGTTTGTTTTGTTGTCTTTATTATTATTGTTTTTTTTATATATGTAGACAAGTATATATATATAATAATATGAAGCGTTTAAACCTTTGGATTCGTGTACTAATTTTGCTTTTTTAATGTTATCTTGACGTGTAGTTTGGTTGTTTAGATTCCGTTTGTTTTTTATTGTTTCTACATCAATTCTTACGTGTCTTATTTGGTTTTGTGTGTTCTGTGATCCGTACTTACCTATTTTCTTATTTTTTCGTCTTTGGTTTTGAGGTAAAATCAGTTTGGTTCGTTGTTATCGGTTGCCTTTCATCATCGGTTTTGGTCGATAGTTTTTTCCTATGCAAAAAATGGGACAATTGCGTCTCCAAGCTTGCTGACGCTGCTTGGGAATCTTGCGCGACTGGGACCTTGTTGGTTTTCTCTGATGAGTGCTATAATTTCCTCGTTGCTATACATCGTAATTTGATCTTTCATATCTGACGGTCTTTCTTTTAAGATCGTATTTAGCAGTTTGATGTCCACCGCTCTGTGCAGATCCACTTTCTTTCTCCTTTCCCTCCTTCGTGTATTGGTGATGAGATACATACACTTATTTTATATCTTCTGCATTTCTTTTTTGCTGTTTTAGAGACTCGGAACAGAGATGCTGAGTGATAAATGAGGGTGGGTCTGACTTGCGTCAAATACAGTTTCTTTTTACTTTTGGCTGAGGTTTCTAAATCTGTAGAGGGTTCTGACTACCGAAGATGCTTTTTGGATCCGTTCTGTGAGGTGTTTCCTGTACCCGTTAGAAGTGACCTTTATCCCGAGTACATTGCACTTGTTCGTGTAGGGATATCGCGTATTCCCGACTCTCACATCTGCTGTTTTCTTCTTCCTAATAGGACGATCTTAAATTTGTCTCGATTAGTTCGGATTTTTCTTTTTGATTCATAAACGTTGATTTTTCTTATTTCCTCGGCAGTCATTCGAGCTTGCCAAGGGGCGTTTCTATATCCACTAACTATGAGTTGACTTATGTCATCGGCGAACTGGATATTCAGGCGAGTGGGGTGGGTTGGCTCTGGATGTTGGCTGTATATATCGAGTATAAGGTTGGACTGAGGCACCTGCCTTGAGGCAATCCTGCCTGTAGATTAAAGGTGGGACCGCCCGTGCGCCCTATACTGATGTAGGCCGACCTCTCCGTGGCATAATCATAGAGGATTTTTTCAAGTTTTGCGCTCAAACCCAGCTGGAAGATCTTGTATTGCATCCCCCTTAGCCATACTTTATCGAATGCCTTGGGCACGTCCCTGCATACTAGGTCGATATAGCTCCTGTTTTTCTTCACTTGAGCAATCTTTTCCGAGATGACATTTATTGCCATCTCGGTACTTCTCTTCTTTTTGAAGCCGTATTGCTGTTCGTTGTAGAGCGAACTTTCCTCCAAGTGCTCGACGAGTCTTCTGTTCAGTATTTTCTCTAAGAGTTTTCCCCCCAATTTCCAAAAGGGATATTGGGCGATAACTCTCCTTACTCGTCTTGCCTTTCCAGGTTTGGCAATAAAGATCATTTTTACCGTTTTGTAAGTGTCGGAAAATTTACAATAATCCCAATCTGCAGGAACAAAACAGCTGAAATTGTAGTTGAAGATGAGAACTAGAGATACCATAGTGGGGGAAAAATACTAGGACTCAGAATAACAAAAAGAGGCTACAAACAACATATAATGGAGATGATGAACAAGGCGATTCCGATGCTTAACCTACTGTACAATCTAAGAGGGTTATGCATGAAAAATAAAAGAAAAATCTATCTTGCACTAGGAAGAGAGGTACTACTATACTCGCCAACCCCTATCAACGGTGAAACAAGGACCAAAAAATTGGAACTCCAGAGAATGCAAAATAAAGCTCTCTACCTAATCACCAACACTCGTAGGAGAGAGAGGAGAAGACTACAGGATCTGCACCAAGAAGCAGGTTTAGAAACGCTCAACATCAGGAACAGAGCGGAGAAAATATGGAGGAAGATAGACGATCTACTTCCGATATTTACAGAGCACACGAACACCAGAGCTGGAGTCCCATTTAACACTCGATTTCCTAGCAGCAGACAACAGCTGAGAATCGAGGAAGTGCCCATGTTTACTTAGGTAGAAATTCAGAAAAGAGAGAAGGAACAGGAATAACGATAAAGATATTTACCCGAGAATATACAAACCCAACCAACCAAATAACTAGCCAATACACCAGATTGATACCTTAATAAGACAACCGAATTTAAACAACTAAAATAGGAAGAAACAACCGACTAAGAAGACAACACAGATCGAAAGCGTAAACAGAAATAATACGAACAAAATGAACTACAAGTGTAATAAATGAACTATATTAAAAAGTTCAACAAAATGATAATAAAGTAAAAGTTAACAGTAAAACAAATAAAATGAATATAGTAAACTAAAAGTGATGATGATCATATACTCAGATTTAGTAGAAGATGGGATAGTGGAAGATATAGTAGGTGAAAATTAAAGATGGGGAGGGGGTATTTAGCCCTAGTAGGGAGGGCATCGCTTTATTTTTATTTTCCTTTTATTTTGCCTTTTTTTAGTTTTGTTAGTATATGCTTTTTATCTTTTGTTTGTGTTCCTTCGTGTGTTCTTTAGTGTTCTTCTTATTGTTTATTCCTTATGATTTGTTGTTCTAATTTTTGCTGGAAAATATTTAGCATTCAAGCCTTTCATAACTTTGTTTGCCGACAATTACCTTTGTATTACTTGTTTAGTCTTAGTCGTATTGTTTGCTGTTCTCATTCTTGTGTGTTTTACTGCAGCATTTTTAATGTGTTGTGTTGTGTTATTTATATGTGTATAGTGGTGTGATTACTTCTTGGGTACATAGTTTTGTGCTCGGGAATCGACTTCGGCGTGAGACTTTCGCCCGTAGCCTTGCAGGTATATCAAGCCTGCCGCCTGTTCCCTGTAGCTCTGGAATGACACCATTCGTTAGAGTGGACCAGATCTTTTTACCCAGTTTCTGGGTGACGACATTGATGGGCTCCAAACTTTCCTCCTGTGCAAATCACTTTGCCTAAGATGATCACGCCTTCTTATTTTATTGATTAGCAGAGAGGCAGTGTTCTGGACACGTTAGAGGCTTTTCATTGAGGTTTTATTTGCCGCTTGGGAGACCACTCCGGGGTAGATCAGCATAGCCCGGACATACATCAGATATATTTTCCTGGCCGAGCTAAGATCTCTAAACCTGTAAAGCTTGGATATTTCTCTCCTTGCCGGGTTCCGCCTCTCCGTGTGGTGTCTCTAGTATCCATGGTCGGTGATTTTAAGGCCCAGGACGGTGCCTTCGGCGGAGTAGCCATGTCAACTCGCGGCTCAATTGGACGATTTTGAATTTGTCCCTGTTGGTCCTGATTTTCCATCGTCTCTCGTATTGGCTGATGTTTTTGATTTCCGCCATTGTGCGAGCCGCCTGAGCCCTCGCTTTCCTCTCCGAGCATGGGACAATTTGAGTGACATCATCTGCGAATTGCAGATATATCTCGTCCCTGTGCACTGGAGTTGGGAGGTCGATTGTAAAGATCAAGTAAAGCAGAGGACTCAGGCAGCTACCCTGAGGAACGCCCGCCTTTAATTCGAATTCGGGGCCTCTGTACCTTTTAATCATGAGACATGCCCTTCTGTCCATGACGAAGTCACATAGGATCCTTTCCAGGTTTGGGTCTAGCTGGAGGTTCAGGATCTTCTATTGAAGTCCTTCCAGCCAAACCTTATCGAAGGCCTTTTGCACGTCCATCAACATAATGACTACATAGAACCTGTTCGCTTGGGAGTATGTTACTTTTTCAGTTAGGAGCACCAGGGCCGCGTCTGTACCCCTTTTTTGCGGAACCCTTGTTGTTGGGGGTTATGTGCTCCTAACTCGCCCAGTTGAGCTTGTAGCCTGTTTTCTAAAATATTTTCAAAGATTTCTCCCTGTATCTCAAGAAGAGAGATCGGGCGATAATTTGCCACCTGGTCCGGGAGCTTGTTTCCCTTCGGAATAAGATGATTTTGGCCATCTTGTATCCGTCAGGGAAGTAGCCTGTATTCAGGGCAGCGTTCATGGTGTTTGCCAAGCCCTGAATAATTTGCCTTTAGGCATTTACGAGGTAGTTCTTCGTAATCCCAGACCAGCCTGGAGCCCTCTGCTTGAAGGACCTTGTGGTGTTCAAGGTCTCTTCGACAGTTATTGGGCATCCGTGGTCATCCATCACTCTTTCCCGAGATAACTGCGGATGGGGGTGGGTTCTATGTATCACTGTGCCGAGGTCGTCGAGCAATTGGTCTTCGAAGTCCTGGTCGAAGTCGTCGTTCTCCTCAGGTGATATAGCGAAAATCTCTCGCCATTGTGCTCTAAATCCTCTTTTGAGAGACTCTGGGTGCTATGATGTCGTCTCCATCTTTGATTTGGGTTCTGGGTCTGGGAGGCAATCCCCTAATTCTTCGGATGTTATTCCAAAATTTTACAGGATTGCTATCCCTGTCCAGCCTCCCAATGATGTAATTCCAGATTGTTCTTTGTTTTTCAATTATAATGTCTTTCAGTTCCACGCCTAGATGCCTCATTTTTGGCTGTCCTTACCCTATTGGTTCCTGTCCTGCCGATCCTATCATAGATTTATATATGTTTTCGGGCGATTTCTCTCATCTCGTCCGTGCATTCAGGTTGTGGGAGCATTTTATAGGAGATTCTGGGAACGCATCTCTCGTCGGCTTGAATGAGGAGATTGGTGATCTTGTTAATCTCCTCCTCAATCTCCGAGATTAGCGTCTCCTAGGTCAGTTGGTTGGTATGTACTGAGTATCTTTCTATATAGCTCCCAGTCAGCTTCCACGTAACTTTTCCTAAGTTGAATCGGCTTGAGTATTGGGGCAAGCGAGATAGTGGTGAGATTCGGGATATGGTCGCTCGGTACCACTGGTCCGGGGTCATTGACGATTTTAAAGGGGAAGTTTTTGGATGTCAACACGATGTCCGGTTTTGTTGCCGAACGTTGCGTTAAGAAGGTCGGGAAATCTGGCCCGGCTCTCTGGAGTCTGTCTCTTTCGAGTAACAGCTCCAGGTTTCTTCCCCTTTGGTATGTGCTTCCGTAGCCTGATGCACAGCATCTAGCATTAAGATCACCACCAAGCAATGTCAGTATCCCGCGCCCGAAGAGGTTGTAAAAGTGAGGGCTCGGCAGGTAATCTCGCCGTGGAGGTTGGTAGGCAGCCGCCATGGTCAGGTTTCCAACCAGGGTAGGTATTGCTACTGCCACAAATGACTCATCTAGGCTTGGAAGTGTTTTGTATGTTATGTTGTTTCGGATCGCGATGGCAGCGCCATCGTATCGTTCCTGTGTGTGGTTTTTGTTTATGACTGTATAGTTGGGTATCTTGATGCTGTTCTTGTTTGAGTTAACGCCGTGTTCGGTGATAGGATTCGGTGGAGATCCACTTTACGAAATATGTTCCCGTAAGGTATATGTTTCCCTACCCATCCATCAATGTTAACTGTGAGAATTCTGAGTGTATTGTTATTGTTTTCCATGTTTGTGTTCTGTTTCTTGTGTGTTTGTATGTGTTAGTTTCCTCTTTTAGTGTTTTTGGTTGCGTGTGTATTTACCATTCCGAATTTTTTTAAAATTCTGCCTCGCTTACGAGGCAGGAGTCCCTATAAAGCTTTATTCTGGCCTCCATGAGCGCTGTATCTACCAGCGCTTTTTGGTCTGGCGAGTCGTAAGACCATTTGAGTAGGTCCGTTCTTACTCCTTCAATGATCTCCACAACCTTGGGGTCTTCTGGGAAGGAGGTTTCAGACTTTCTGAAGAATTTGATGTTGATTTCCTCACCATCGTATTCTTCAATTTTTTTGAAGTTCTTGCTCCTTGTTTTCTCTTTCATCCTAGGGAAGTGGGAGATCTGCTCATCATCGGATGACGAAGCGAAGCTTAGGAGGTTGCCTTCAGCCTGCTTGATTCGTCTGGCTGCTATTTTCGCACTCTCTTCCCTTTTCTTTCTCGCTTCTATTCTTGGGTCCTTGTTTGGGGACCTACGAGGGGCGGTCAATAAGTTTTGCAGTTTGGATATAAAGAAACGAGATATGAGGAAAAGTGTTTTATTATTTTTCATTATAACTACCCTCGACTTCAATGCAATTGCGCCACTTGTCCCTGAGGCTTCGAATTCCCGACAATCAGAAATCTCCCGACTGCTGTTCAATCCACTCTTGGACGGTGAGCTGGACATCTTCATCGTCCCCAAACCGGCGTCCACGCAGTGCAGCCTTGAGTTGGCGGAATAAAAAGTAGTCGCTAGGGGCCAAATCTGGACTGTAGGGGGGAATGGTTGAGCTCCTCGAATCCGTACTCGCGCAGGGCAGCGAGTAACTCTGGCCTTGTGGACTTTGACGACGTTGAAGTCGATCATGGGGTGTGAGGTTTCTATGGACCCAACGGGCAGAGACCGGGGTCATGGCCAAATTGTCGTGGATGATGTTGATAACACTTCCATGTGATATTCCAAGTTCTCGCTCGATTTTTTCGACCTTCACCCGTCGATTTTCGAGGATCATCCTCTCCACACGGGCCACATTGTCCTCGTTAGTCACGTCTTACGGGCGTTATCTTCAAGGGACTCACAACCATGGCGGAACTCCCTATTCCAGCGACCAATGGTTGCATTGGAAGGGGCAGTGTCGTTGTACACTGCAACCATGCGTTAATGGATCTCTTTTGCCTTCTTGCCTTCCTTGGTCAAAAATTTGATCATTGCGCAGGGTTCAACCTTCTCCATTGTTGAAAAATTTGTGACTGACGATCTGCGATCAGCTACTGCTTCTTAAATAGACGAGGCAGGAGCGTGCGGCTGCAGGTCCTGATTTGTCATAACTTGTCCTAACACCCCCACAAACAGCCATCTCCCACCTTTGTTTTGCCCTACCGATTCGCAAAACTTATTGACCGCCCCTCGTATGTGGGGTTGGTTTTTGTTCCGTGATCTTGCTCCTTGTTTCTTTTGCTTCGGTATCTTTTGGGAAAGGGGTTGCAGGTTCCTCTTCCTCTGCATCGAACTGCATTTGTAGGACTTTCCTTGAAGGCGGGTTCTCCGGGAACCATATCTCTGCCAAGCCATTGTGTTTGAGCATATTGTTCATTTCACTGGCAAAGCATCCCGGGTTCGCCAGGTTCCGAACATGTGCATAAAGAATGCAAGTAAGGATTTTGGTTGTGTTTTTGTCCTCCTTGCCTACTTTGATAAATGTTCTTGGAGCTGGGCTGTTAGGGGCACTAACTCAGGAAATGGTTTTAGCCGCTTGGGCGTAGGTGGTGTTTGCCCTCCTAATTCCTTCTACCCTCTTCGCTTCCGCCTTTCTTTTTAGTAATCCTTTCTTTGGGGGGGGCAGGACATCCCTATTGCCCCATGTCTTTGACTGCAGTTAGGGCACTTTTCTTCTTTGGCCGGGCATTCGCGCCAGCCGTAGCCTTTTTGACTGCATCTGGAACAGGTTGATTCCTGCTCCTTGCAGTCCTTTGTGGTGTGATACTCCAGGCGATAACATTTGAAGCAGATCTGCACGGGGGTGTATTCTTCGCGCTTTATTTGTTCACCACTAATCTTAGCGTTAAAGAGGAGCAGCCCTCTCTCTTTCGCCTTAGACGCCATTTCAGTGTCGGTGAAAATAACCTTGAAGACATGTTGGTAGTCTGAGTTATCTCTTTTATTTTTAAATTTAATAATCTCGGCCACTTTCGCCCATGTTTGGTTACTTTCTAACTCCTTTATTTCCTCTTTAGTGTGCTGGCCGACCTATGGGTCCAGCCTTCTGCACACCACGCTTCTGTGCGCTTATATTTGTGGAGGCGTGGTCGGTTGAAGGTTGATATCTCTTAAGTGTTTTCTCTTTCTTCCTTTGTTAAAGACTCTATGGCTTTTTCGTGCTCGCACACTGCGACATATCCAGCAGGTGTGTCAATCAGTCTCAAAACTGCCACACAGAGCTTGCCGAACAGAGTCTTGTAGACTGTGCACTTGTCCAGTTTGTCACGGCCGCTACTACACCTTAGCGGGACCCCCGGGGCATCTTGGGTCGCTATTTTAGTGGTGTGCACCCCTTGAAGAGGGGGCACACTTTTTCTTTTTGTTTTTTTACTTTTATTCTTATTCGGAACTCACTAGTTCTAATGGGTATCTTTTATTTTACTTGCTTGGAAAGAAAACATTATGTTACCTTTTAGGAGAAGAGGGCCTCCCTCGATAAACCTCCGCCTGGATGAAAAGGGGATTTGCCTATGGGTAGAGGATGAAAATGGATGAGATGAAAAAAGTCGACATTGGACATATAAAGTGAGAAATATAGTAATAGGGGGTTTTAGTAAGAGAAATAGTGGGGATAATGGGGAAATTTATAGAGAAGCGAAAATGAAAAGAAGTGTGAAAGACACTGGTGAAAGGGCATTTCTGGCTTTCTTTGCGTTTTGTATATAATTTGATTTATATATATATATATATATATATATATATATATATATATATATATATATATATATATATATATATATATATATATATATATATACAAAGAAAGCAACCACAGGATCTGCTTTCTTTGTATGTGACACGGACAGTGAGCCTTTAAATTGTGAGCAGGTAAGAGGATGTGGTATAAAAATTCCTTGGAAGTTCCTAGCTTAGGAAGATACTCGGTTTGATGGAGAAACGCTTTGGGCGAAATATAGTTATTGTGCCTGGTAGCTTAGCGGTAAAGCATCTGACCGGCCAGGAATTCAAAAAATTTTTCCCTGGCGTTATTTTGGTCTTTTCGGTAAAGGATCGCCTTCACTGTGCCCCGCTCTGTTCCCTTTGATTCTGGATTCTTCCAATGTCCCTCTCTCTTGCTTTTACCGAGAAGACCAAAATAACGCCAGGGAAAAATTATGTAGAAGGCATTCGAGCCTCTGTAGCAGCAGGTTTTATTGCTCTCTTCTTGATTATTTGAAGATTTGCATCTGCTTGTCCGGGTAGTTTACGCCCAGATTTTGAGGGTTATTTTGTATTTTTGTTTTTGTTTTTTGAATTTTTGGGGAGTTTTTCGCACAAAATATTTTAACGGCTTCGGCCATTCTTAACCTTCGTTGATCTTTCAAACTAATAATGATCGAGGTGTTCTTAGTTAGCTCGATCATTATTAGGTTGAAAGATCAACGAAGGTTAAGAATGGCCGAAGTCGTAATTATACAAGCAAGGAAACCGGCAATCAACGTGCAGCTCCAGCCAGAGACCGTACTCCTAACATCTCGACGTCCCCAAGTTGAGCACCATTAGAAGAAGCACGCACCCACACTCAATTCCTTTTGTTGCGCATAGTTTCCCCGTTCCCCGTACTCTATTTATTCTTACCCCTCCTTTACCTAAAATTTAGATATAAAATCTCACTCTCCCCGTTATATACGGTTTTGTAACGCATAGTTTTTCCTTCTAAAAACAGAAATTTTCAAGTGCCGTTCTACGACTTCTCTTTGCCATTGCCTCCTTTACCTAAAATCTAGATATAAAAATCTTCCCATTATATACGTTTTTGTAACATATAGTTTTCCCTTTAAAATTTTCCTGTGCCATGATTGGCCAATTTTTGTACGCTTATCGATAGAGAGAAAATCCGTCTGAAGGGTTTAAAATTTCCTGCGCCATGATTGGCCAATTTTTGTACGCTTATCGATAGAAGGAAAATGAATATATACTCTACCATATTGTCAAAATAGCATCGATATCCAAACCCCAGATGGGGCGGCACCCCGGGTGGTGGTAGTTGATTCTAACACCACCCATCATCAAGTCCGCCACTCATCACCCATCTGAGGGGCCTCGCCCGGGTTCACCCTCCATCATTCATCCCCCCCATTTGGCAATAAAGTTCACGTAAGCTTAGAGGCGAAGTAGAGGGAGCCCCCCCCAAATAAACCAACACAGAAGAACACGTAGAAGAAGAGGTGCACCATACTGATCAACAACAAGTTCCCCCACAACGAGAGCATCTGGTGCAACCAATCATCAACGCTAAGGGGCCACTCTCTAGAAGAGATGGCCCAAGATCACACGACCCGGATTCCTCTGCGGGTTGTCGAAGGGCAACCCAAGCCCAGCAGGGAATCCACCTTCGAGGCCGTGTATGGTAAACTGGGAATAGCCATGGTGAGACTCCTGGACATTCCGTCGGGCTATATCGCAATATGCGAAACCGAAAAGGATATAGAAGATATTGCCAAGGAGAAGGCAGTCGAAGCCCTTCGGGCCATAGGACTGCAGCCTGCAGTGCCACCCCAGATCCTGGCGCACAGGAGTGTTGTATGCCGCCGGATTGATCCGTGGATTGGGCAGCATACAGCAAGCGAGATGAAAGAGGAGATAGAGCTACGGCAGGCCTGGGCTAAGGTAGCCGAAATTATAAAATTCAAGAATCGGAGGGACGGCAGCGATTACTCGCACGTGTTTAAGGTAGTCTTCACGGAGACTACCATGGCACAGAAGGCGAAGGAACAGGGTCTCCTCATGTTTAACGCCAAAATTAGCGGTGAGCAGGTGGAAAAGGGTGAGTTCACCCCGGTCCAATACTGCTTCAAGTGCTATAAGATGGAGACCCACGCCACCAAGGACTGCAAGGAGCCACAGGAGACCTGCTCCAAATGCAGCCAGCTTGGCCACAATTGGCGGAATTGTGTCAGCACAACAGAAAAATGCGTGAGTTGCGGGCAGGGCCACCGAACGATGGCCATGTCTTGTCCCGCCAAGAAAGAAGTTATGAGGAATAAGCAGGAGGCAAAGAGGAATGAGGTCACACGTAGGGCGAACACGTCCTACGCACAAGCGGCAAAGGCAGCTATCTCAGAGGTGGATGCCAGAAGAACATACCTCAAAATTGAAAATGAGGGATCTACGAAAATCATGACGTGCATACTTCATGCGCACGTCATGAATCTGGCTCGCCCAGGCACATTCGCCACCGTGTTGAACCAGATGTTGGCCAAAAACGGGATGGAACAAATGTGGTTCCCGGATAACCCCCCTTCTGGGGACGTACTGCATTTGCAGATGACCCCAAAAGCCCAGCAGACTAAGGTGCAAGCTAACCCAAGTAAACAACAACCCGAAAAAACGAATAACGAAGCAGTCGAGACGAAAACTCCTGCTCCCACCCAATCTATGACAAGCACGGCGAAACAAGCGAGCTCGGAAACGAGCAGCTCATCAGAGTCTTCGGACTCCTCAGACGCGGAAGCATCCAAACCCCTGGAAAAGAAGGGTAAAAAGAAGAAATCCAAGAGATTGCGGGCGAACTACATCAACCTGAGGGTTTACGCCTGCGATCAATTCCCCTTCCCAGAGGAAATGGAGCCTAGTCGTATTTTCCAAGGGATTAAAGCAAAAATCTATAAATGGGAGTACGACTCTGAGATAGACCCTGGTACAGTGGAAGAGGCCCTGCTCGCACAGAATGTGATCCTTCATCAGAACACATGCGAGCAACTCTCTAACGCTGAATTCAGGAAGAAGAAGAATGGGAGGAGGAAGAACGTCACCCCAAAACACTAGGTGACTCAAGATGGAAAGAGTAAGCAATAAAATGAGGATTCTGACACTCAATGTGAATGGTTGGGAGGATAAGGCCACGGCATATGGTAACATATTCCGTGTGCTCGACCCCGACATCATTCTCATCACAGAGCACGGTATCGACACAACAGCTGGTCGCATAAAAATACCGGGCTACAGAGTGCTCATGAAGGATCATTCCCAGGAAAGGTTTGATGGTGCTGCAATAGCTGTCAAGAGGAACATCTCCTTCAAACAACTGCCAGAACTCGATGAGTCCTTTGTGGCAATCGAGGTTCACACCCTGGTCGGAGACCTCGTGATAGCTGCGGCATATCAACCCCCTCGACGAGCATATCTCCCGTTATGTAATTTTTATACACTGTTTGGGCACTGCAGAATGGCATTCTTAGGGGGAGACCTCAATGCCAGATGCCGAACGGCGGGCTATGGTAGCACCAACGATAGAGGCCGAAACTTGGAATTGATTATGGGAAGAAAAAACATCCAAAGGATAGGGCCGGATTTTCCGACCTATATCACTTCCCGGTCAGCCACTAAACCTGACATAATCTTGACAAGTGAAGGCTTCCCCTTCAACTACCATAGCGAGCCAGGCCCAACAGTCCCTAGTGATCACATCGCGATTCTCACAACAATATCTCTCGCACCAATCCAGCTCCCAGCCCCTCTCCGGAAAAACTACGCCATGGCCAACTGGGATCGCTACATGCAGCGACTCAGCGACTATGCGCCAGCTGACCTCAGCACGGCGTCGTTAGAGGAGATTGACAGGGAGTTGGAAAGGATAACAACGTCCATACTAAACGCGGACCGCGAGAGCATACCCGTAACAGGGTATAAAACACCTCCTCAGCCCAGATGGACCGAGGAGATGAGAGATATCGCTCGTGCTCACAGGGAAGTGTATGAGGATGTAAGACGGGAGGGTCCCAGCCGGGAAAGGAACTTGCTGCTTCGACGCCTAAGTTCAGAGCTTAGAGAGGCTATCAACCTCCAACAGGAGGACATATGGAACACCTTGATAGCCAAAATCGACAGCGAGCTTAGCCCGGCTAAGTTCTGGCGCCAAGTCAGGAACTTAAAGGGACTTACTCCAAGACCCAAAGCTCGGATAAAGGAGAACGATGACTACATAGAGAAACCGGTGGTTCTCGAGGATAGGTTCAGGAACTTCTGGAAAAGCGTTTTCAGGATTACCCCCGAGGAAAACGCTGAGTTCGACCAGGAATTCGAAGGTCAACTGATTGAACAACTAAATCAGGAAATACATCGCACGCATCCACTACAGCAAGCCAACGAGGGCAGGGAGATGGCGGGTCATGGACGCCCCATAACATCAGAGGACGTCATGGCCACTGTGAAAGCCTTTCGCCAAAAGGCACCAGGCTGGACGGGTATCACCAGAAATAACTTGGTTAACGCCCCACAGCAGATCATTCAGGGTATCGTTAACGTCTACAACGCTTCCCTGAATACGGGCTACTTCCCGGAAGGTTTGAAGATTGCGAAGATGATCTTCATACCCAAGGGAGGTAAACCCCCTGATCAACTGGTAAACTACAGGCCCATCGCCCTGCTGGAATTCGTTGCGAAAATCTACGAGAGACTCCTAGCTAACAGGCTCCAAGAACAACTTGCCGAGCTGGGAGTCCACAACCCTCAGCAGCACGGGTTCCGCAAGGGACGTGGAACGGAAACGGCCCTCGCCCTCCTTGCGGAGAAACTCGCCTGCAGTAAAGCTGAGAGGCGGTATGTAGACGTAGTGCTGCGTGATGTAAAGAAGGCCTTCGATAAGGTTTGGCTGAGAGGACTACAATACAAGATCCTTAACCTCCAGCTTAACCCACTCCTGGAAAGGATCCTTTGCAATTATATCTCCGATAGGAGAGCCCGAATTTCAATCGAGGGCTGCAAAGGACCCGAATTCGAACTCGAGGCGGGAGTTCCACAAGGCAGCTGTCTCAGTCCTCTGCTGTACCTAGTGTACACTATAGACCTACCTGCTCCAGTGAGGTTCGATTCGATGTATCTGCAATATGCAGACGACATCACCCAAATCGTCCTAAGTCCATTTCGGAACTCTGGTAGTCAGGCGAGGGCGACAGCTGTCGAAATTGATAATATCAACAGATATGAAAGAAAGTGGAAGATCAAAACCAACCGCCAGAAGTTCACGATCATTCCGATGAACCGCCGGAAAGTTGATGACGTCATCGTCGACAATGAACACTACCCATACTCCAATGAAGGTAATGTCCTGGGATTGCGACTCTACAAATCTGGATATTCGACTCATATGAAAACCAGAGTCTCCCTAGCCAAACGAGAGCTGAAGAAACTTTACCGTTTCCGAGGCCTCAGCGTGCCTAATATCAAAAAACTGTACATGGCCTTGGTACGCTCAGTCCTGGTGTACCCGGCCGTGATCACGCAGATGGCAAGCTGTACATCTCTCAGAACTTTGCAGAGAGTACAGAATAGTGCCACGCTGCTGATAACAGGCACGCGTAGGATCGACCGTATTCGGCAATCGATTCTACACCAGAGAATCGACCTAAAGCCGATCAACACGGAGATCCAACGGCTAGGGAGAAAAACTTGGGACAAGATAGACGAGACTATACTCCCAAACATAAACTTAAACATCAATATACGTGCCAACCGGAGACGCGCTATAGGTAGAACTGCTCTGTTCCCGAGCAGTAGAACCTGCGCGAGAGAAGCGGTACTACCCATGTTTACATAGGGTTAGTCCACTCCTCTAATAGGTCCACGACTCAAGAACCTAAAAGTTGACAAGCAGTCCAACAGTGGTATCGATTCTTACAATTTTTAACAACCAATTGAAAAAGAGGCGAAGTGCCCACATTAAAGTCCCCTCCCCCCCCCTATAGTTACATAGCAAGTATTAATAAAATAATACCAAAATTAAATATAAAAGAGGCGAAGTGCCCACACCTAAAAGTCAAAAGTAAAGAATTAAAAGAGGCGAAGTGCCCAACTCCCCAACACCCATGTTACAATTAATTAGTTGAAAGTCAAGAATTAAAAGAGGCGAAGTGCCCAACTCCCCAATTCCCATTTGTCAAAAGTCAAGAATTAAAAGAGGCGAAGTGCCCAACTCCCCAATACCCATTGTCAACAAATACCCAACAAGTCAACGAATACCAAACTAAGACAAGGGCTAAATGCCCACATTACAAGGAATTGAAGAACAATCAACACTGAGATCATTCAGCTAGAAAAGTCAACCTTGAAAGGCTTGAATGCTTCGAAGGTGGAAATACTTATTACACAGAGATTTATTTATATATATTTATACGGAGGAAACTGACTGTCAATGACAGTCAGCTACTTTTTTGACGGAGGAATTTTTTTTTTAGTTAACCACGACATGAAGAATGCTAGTGATGCCCTAACACCAGGGTAAACTAGAAAACTTATTCACACCTTTATATACCTACCACACAATTTCACCACTTTAACCTAAAGTAAAAGTAAAGTAAATTATTAGAGTTACTACCATATTTGCCTGAAGATGACCCACTGCGGTCGAAAGTCGTCTAGGAATAAAATATGTCCTTTGTGGATATTTTCTTTCTCCTGAAGATCCTGTTAAGAGACTTGTAAGGCAAATCAAGAAATTGCAAGTCAAAATCAATAACGCTGCCGCAGCTGTTGACTTTAATAACGCATGCATACGACATGGCCTCCTACATAAATTATATATATATATATATATATATATATATATATATATATATATATATATATATATATATATATATATATATATATATATATATATATATATATATATATATATATATATATATATATATATATATATATATATATATATATATATATTAAAAAAATAAACTTCTCGTAAGTTTAAATTCTCATCATTTCTGGTCATTTTTAATAGCCCTCCTTCTTCCCTGCCATAAAGCTTATCAAAAGGTGAATGATGCATTTGGATTCCTTCATCAGTTAGAGTCGCTTATAGATGACGAGATTATAAAAAGGTCATTGAATCTATCAAATCATATCTGGAAGATTTGGAAGAAATTCTTTGTAAAGGATTTTGCCAGAATACTGAACTGATTAAAAATGATTATGCTTCTCATATTTTCGCCAAACAAGTGTTGTAGAGTTTAATTCGTATAATATGATAATTGGCAATTATTTGAAGGCTCGTTTGCCAAATGTAGAAAATGCCTTGTTCATCTATTTGTCACTCATTGTTACAAACTGCATTGAAAAACCTATTTTTTAATAATGAAAAAGATTAAAAATGAACTAAAGAACACCATAGGATAAAATAGATTGAATAATCTAGCGGTCAATAAGTTTTACGAATCGGTAGGGCAAAACAGAGGCAGGGGGATAACTGTTTGTGGGGGTGTTAGGACAAGTTATGACAAGTCAGGACCTGCAGCCGCACGCTCCTTCCTCGTCTATTTAAGAAGCAGTAGCTGATCGCAGATCGTCAGTCACAAATTTTTAAAAAATGGAGAAGGTTGAGCACCGCGCAGTGATCAAATTTTGACCAAGGAAGGCAAGAATGCAAAAGAGAACCATAAACGCATGGTTGCAGTGTACACCGACACCGCCCCTTCCTATACAACCATTGCTCTCTGGAATAAGGAGTTCCGCCATGGTGGTGAGACCCTTGAAGATGACCTCCATCCAGGACGCCCGTCAGACGTGACCAACGAGGACAATGTGGCCCGTGTGGAAAGGATGATCCTCGAAAATCGACGGGTGAAGGTCGAAGAAATAGAGCGAGAACTTGGAATATCACATGGAAGTGTTATCAACATCATTCATGACAATTTGGCCATGACCAAGGTCTCTGCCCGTTGAGTCCCTAGAAACATCACGATCCATGATCGACTTCAACGTCGTCAAAGTCCACAAGGCCAGAGTTGCACAAGCTGTCCTGCACGAGTGAAGATTCGAGGAGCTCAACCATCTCCCCTACAGTCCAGATCTGGCCCCTAGCGACTACTTTTTATTCCTCCAGCTCAAGGCTGAACTGCGTGGAAGCTGGTTTGGAGACGATGAAGATGTCCAGCTCGCCGTCCAGGAGTGGATTGAACAGCAGTCGGGAGATTTCTGGTTGTCGGGAATTCGAAACCTCAGGGACAAGTGGCGGAAGTGCATTGAAGTCGAGGGTAGTTATATTGAAAAATAATAAAACACTTTTCCTCATATCTCGTTTCCTTATATCCGAATTTCAAAACTTATTGACCGCCTCTCGTATATTACAGGCCCCGCACTTTTCCCTAGGCCTAAACTCAATGGATTAGGGTATGAATAGCGTCTCTCGGCATCATAGGCACCGTCGAGATTGGCCGCGGATGTAGTGAGATCCGTGAGGGAATCAAGGAGACGCCGAGCCAGCGCGTATAAGAGCATAATACTCTGTGGAAGGCGCACAACAGGTTTAATCTCCTCGGCATCGGACAGTAGGCTATCAACGGGTGACCTGTGGAAGGCACCGGTCACAAGACGGGGATCAGTGTAGTAGATCCACGCTCGGCAACGCACGCTCGGCTGCTGATACTTAAAACTCACTTGAGTTTTCAAGCTTCGAAAGAACCAACGATGTGTATAAAAGTAAAATTGTACCCCTATCAACCTACCCCACGCAAGTGATGAACGTCACGGATCGAAGAATGTCTATGACGCGGGTGCAAAATATTCTAACCTAAGACCCCGAATATGGGTATCCAAGGTAAAGCGTCGGTCTAAAATAAGACGTGGAAACGGTGCGAACCCATCACTTCCAGTTGAACCTCGTTTAGGAACAAGTATGAGTCGAGGTGGAACCGTGCATGGCGGCATAAATGCACTGCCCTAGTTATTGCCAAAGAAAACAAAGACCCATGCGCTTCGACATAGTGAGACATGCGGTTCAATGCCTATTGAAGTCGACGCTCCATCGTTGGCATCCGAGTGATGCCATTGATGTTCAGTGCAAATAGTATGACCATGAGGACAATTCCCTGCGGGACGCGTTCTTCCTGCTCTATTGTGCCGGAAAGGGCTTCCCCCACCCGTACGCGGAATCGACGATCTCGAGAAAATTCAGATATAAACATTTGGGAGGCGTTCCCTCGCCCCCATCGTGTGGAGAGTTTCCATGATACCGTATCGCCATGTGGTATCATAGGCCTTCTCCAGATCGAAAAACACCGTGGCATAGTGCTGTCTACGAAGGAAGGCCTCGCAGACGGCATTTTCCAGTCGGAGCAGAGCATCAGACGTGCAGTAGATATTGCGGAAGCCGCAATTTGGAGAAGTCGGTTGGCCTTTGTTCTCCATGAAAAAGACTAATCTAACATTTACCGATCTTTTCATCAACTTGCACACGCACGAGGTTATAAAGATTGAGTGAAACTCGGCCTGGTTAGAGTGATCTCTTCCTGAGTTTCGAAAAGCGAGTACAGTAACCATTCGCCAAGAACCTGGGAAGGCCCCCATCTGTCCAGATCCTGTTGAACAAATCTAACAGAAAGGCCATGCTTTGCTCACCTAAGTGTCTAAGCATGTTTACGAGACATCTTTCGGACCATGGGCGGTGTTCTCGCATGAAGCAAGAGCAGAACGCAACTCACTCAACCTAAACCTGTCGTTGAAGCGTTTTCCGCCTCTTAAATTAAAGTCAAATCGGCAGCTTTCAGGGACGTCATGACGTCTATTGAATGCTGGCGGAGCAGCATTATGGCTAGAGTATGTGGAGAAAACGGTCATGAAAGACTCCGCCACGAAAATGCGGTCCCATTCTCTAGGAGAACAGGAGGGATCCTGAGAGATCTTGCCCCGAATCATTTTGACCTGTATTCACGTCTGAAAGATGGGTCTTCCTGTTAAGTGAAGACACATGCCCACCACTTGTAGGCATATAGTTTTTTCCTAGCGCCGTCTCATACTTGACCGACCATCAAGGAAGCAGATGGCGTACAAAACGAGACTAGACGTTCTAGGAATAGTAGTTAGGCACACGGCTATGAGTTTGCCGGAGAAGAACTCGACAGCCTCAACCACCGACCCAAATCCCTGGGGTGGGACAGAAAAATCAGCAATTTCCTGAAATGAGGACCAACGCACACACTCTAAGCACCACCGGGGCGTCATTTTTTTCAGGCGGCAGGGCACAGAAAATGATAATTGAATGAGTAATTGGTCACTACCATCAAGGCCATCAACCATTTCATACCCAAAATCAGGCTGTACATTTGGAGAACACAGGAACAGATGGAGACAAGAAAATCAAGAAGTTTCGGGCACTGATGCATATACTCATGAACATTTAGGACGTTTATCTCCAGCTTGTCGATCAGGTCTCCAAGGACCCGAACCTTGGGAGGTAGTGTCTACCGTTCAAATCCCCGAGTAGAAGGAAAGGATTAGTCAACCGTTCGACGAGGTGGTGGAAGTCGCCCGAGTCAATGTCATTTGAAGGTGGAATGTACACATAAATAACAGTATACCTCCTATCCAGAGAGAGATGCACTAACACTGCGTGAAAGGAAGTATTTATAGCAAATACAATAGCAAAGACATCATGCCGATGTGAATAACACATCCTCCTGCCTGGTTCACATTCTATTCCGTAGCGATGGCGTCCCAAAACACTTACACCCCGAGAGCGTGGGCAGGGACCACGCGCTCAGTATGGTCTCCTGCAGAAAAATAGCTAACTGGTAATGGAAGAATACGAGCCTCCGCAACTCCACCCAGTTGTCCCAGAGTCTACGGTAATTCCATTGAAGGACTATTCCCTCCAGGCCTACCTAGGTGGAGATCCAGATGCCCTCTTTGAAGAGAAGTCCCTCACAGGAATGGCCGTGTTCTTCCCCGAGGCAGAATTCCGGGTGTTGTTGTCCGTACAAAGTCCTACAGGCGCTGTCACCTTCAAGGAGTTATTGGAGGAAAATGGGCCCGCTATGCGAGTCTCTTACTCCCTCTACCTCGAAATCTTCGGTGTCTGGGGCGGCTTAGGAGGCGGGGATCCCCCTTTGGAAAGTCCTGCGTCTCCCGTTTACCTAGTCCAGCTTTGAGTAGGGACGTAGGAGTTAAAGTTCCCTGGTGCTGTCATCCTATAGTGTCCCCGAAAAAGGCATTACGATCACCTTCAGGTGTTTATCATCCTGTGAGTCTAACGATTTTGTATAGGCGCGAGGCTGTTTCGTCATACTAGAAACAGTCACGCGGGGAGAGAGGGAGCCTTTGTTTTAGCCGAGACTGGGTATGAAACCCCTTGTGCTGCCAATTCTACCAGGAGGGGGGGGGGGCGAAGGTGAATGGAGTGAGAAAAAACCCACAGAAGGGTTACGAATTGGCGCGGAAGCGACCGTGCTCATTAGACTAGAGTGACCAGGAGCAGAGGGTGCTTTTTTTTCCAGATCAAGGCGTAAGGTGTCCCAGGTAGCGCCAGGCGTGCCAGAACCAAGTCATTAGCGTCACGAAAAGAAAGAGGATCCACATCCTTAACATCCAGGATTTACTTATCAGGAAATATGTGCCACATTGCTTCGATGAAGCAGGGTGCGGCTCTCCGCAATTGACACATTCGACCATACACGATAAAGATTAATTGTGTAAGGCCTCAGAACAACTTACACAGCGTGCGGATAAACAAAACTTAGGGCGTCTACATGAGTGGTTCATATTGGCGAAGCGGCAGTGACACGAATGCCTTCACGCGGTAGCGCTACCCACTAGCACGCACCGACTTAGGGAGCCTACCACGATCGAACTTAACGACGAGTGTAAGGAAGGGTCTCGAGAGCTTTCCTTGTTTTCTCATCACACTTCGACTTTGACCACTACCTGGTCTGTCAGCTCTTCGGCGATGTCTTTTAAGGAGTACTCAATGAGTTTCCCCACATAAACCACCCCTCTAACGAAATTCATGATAGAATGCGGCGTCACACTCACCGGCGAGCCATTGAGTGTTCGAAGGTCACTAATCATGGCCGCCTCGGAAGTGACCGCCTCATCGCCAGAAGTCTCCTGTCCGAGAAACGGGTCAACTTCGTCTCTCTACCAGTCAAACTGGCTAATGCTGTTCTCCGTTAGACCATGTGGCCTTTGGATAACTTGCTGCCATCAGTGGAGCGAATAATTTAAAAAGCGTTTGAAGACAGCGGGCTCTAAAATGACAGGTAATCTCTGAAGAGCGGCCCCGGAGTATTCGATGCTCCGTTCAGTGCACCTGTGACTTTGGTCATCGCCTGGGCATCCTCGCCCGAGGGCGCCTCAAAAACGGACTGAACGTGCATATCTTGGACTGGCTGCTTGCCAAAACGGCAGCAGAACTCTCCAGAACCGAAACACCTCCGCAAGGACAGGAACCCATTGTCCTTTTGGATAGTCAACCCGATTCCACCTCCTTCGGAGGGCCCTAAGGCGTAGTAGTGAGTGGTCTTGAGTCACATTTTTCCTTTCTGCGAAACTAAATAATGACAGCTTAGCCTTTCTGAGCTGCATTTTAACTCCCTAAATATAGTGCAAAAAATAGTATAGAAATAATACAATTCGATTTGAGGCAGTGTGTATCTAATTTCGTATGAGCTTAAAATTTGCATTCATATGATACAATGAAAAATATTAAATACATCTATACTATGTTAAAGAAATGAAATATTATTGGGGGAAGGGAATTTTTTATCGCCTTAACTTTTAAAGGTAGAGGCAAAATACCTCGTCCCGAAAGAAAAGATACGCTAAGTAATGTAATTCTTCCACGTAAATGTGCATCTATTCAATACCAGTTTCATTTCTTCATTTCTTGTGTCATGTTCCTTAATTTATCTATTAACTCTTCATTATTTCTACATAGTTGTACGCAACTGTGACTACTATGTCTGCCTCTCCTTACGATACCCTATATGCATGCAGCCTGTTCTCCAAGCCCTTCATTTTTACTCTAATTTTTGCTCTCGAGGGGGAAGAGGACAACACTCCCTCACCCATGAGCTTAGGTTTGTGATGGTGGGTTTTTAATAACCAGCTTCACCCCACTCTCACCTTCTTCACATACCCTTTCTCTCTCTTTTCACTGTGTATCAATTTTACGCCCAGCCCAAGGTGGAGCCGCTACAACAAAGGGCTGTTTGACCACTGGGCGAGAGGTGGGGTCCTAAATGGCGGTAGCTGGTTTTGCTGGCCCCGTGTTCACCCCTCGCATAGTGGCCTACTGCGTGGGTTGATTAGCGTTTGCGTCCCGTGAAAACTATAGGGTCACCATACCCGATGATGATAAATTTAAAAAAAACTACTTCCCAACGACAGTCTCTCCTTTACTTTCACAGGGGACAGCCAAAAAAGCACACAGGCGGCCCAATATTGACCACTCCCGCGGGGAGCAGCTCGATAGGGCCAACCCCTTTCGGGGGGGGGGGGTCAAGGGATAGCAGAACGCGTCAGCCTGTGCCCCATAAAGTCTTGCTTACATGCATGACGAGCTTACAGGGGGTCAGTGTACCTGCCCTCCTTTCTTCCCCGACGGATACCAGGTCGCTGGCATTAGACTACAAAAAAAGAACCTCGAAAAGGATCCGTGATGTCTTGAGGGGGGGGGGCACTTAAAGCGCCCCCCACCCAAGATGTACATGGTCCCTGATATTAACCAGCTCCAGATGGTAGGATCTCCCATGGGGGTCAAACTTCGGTTCAGTGCCAAGCACAGAACCCGAGTCTGTCCCTGTGTAAGCTCCTCCTCAGACGGCTTTGGTCCCGAGGTTTTACAAGGAGAGGAAGGATCTCCTCCCCAGTCTGGTGCTCATGTGACAGCCAAGACCTTCTCCATTTCAGAGAAGAATCTTGCTGAGGCCAGTCCATCTGGCCTAGGTGCTCCTTCCGGCGGATGAGAGAAGCAGGTTCATTCCCCACCCTCCTCTCCTAAAAAGAAAATAAACCGTAAGACGAAAAAAGCTAAGGTCTTCTCTCCCTCCGGGGGAGCACATTCGCACCCCGTGCTCTCCCAGGTGGGGAGTCCCTGACTAAGACCAAAATTGCAAGTACTCAGAGCGGATCCTCGATTACGTCGGGACCTCTCGGTGCGTGCCGTTGAGGCATTCGTGCCATTCCGCGAGCGAAGGTGCTACTACTGACACTCGGTCGGCCATCGGAATCGCCCATGTAGACGTGCGAAGTCAGGGTTACTCAAGGGCTGTGTAAGTTGCTCCAAGGCCACACACGATAAGTCCAAATCGTATGTGGCCAAGTGTGTCAATTGCTGAGAGCCGCACCCCGCTTCTTCGAAGCAATGCGGTGCGTATCTCCTTGAGAAGGAAATCCTGGCCCTTCAGGCCGAGGATCGTCTCTTGTTCCGGGCACGTCCGGGGCTGCCTAATGTTTCAAGGAGGAGGGAGGAAAATAGACGAATGGCGTGTCCAACCTACCCCGAGAAGTCGTAGAAGGCGACTGCACCTTCAGCGCATTGTCCGGCCAACACCGCGTGAAGTTCTACCTCCGGGAAACGTACTGCCATTCCCGTGAGGATCTTCTCTTTGAAATGCCCCCCTCCCCCAAATTTCCTCCGAGCAAGGCCTGAAGGTCATATTCTGTCAATGGAATTAGTGGAAACTCCTGGCCAACTGGGAAGAGCTGCGAAGACTCGTCTCCTCCCGTTTTCCCTTAGCTATTTTTTTTACAGGAGACCATGCTTGGCGCGCCCCCCTGCACTCCCCTCCAGGGGTATAAGGGTTTTTCGATTTACGCCCGGCATGATGTCTCTGCTCTTCCCTTTGCTTTAAATACCTCCTTACAGGCAGTAGCTGAGCAGTTGCACCTGGATAGGAGGTATAGTTATTCCTGCATACATTCCACCCACCGTCAGCCGACCTCGATGCGGAGTACTTTCTCTTACTCGGGGACTTGAAGGGGAGACATTCCCTCTGAGAGACTACTTGCAAAAATCCCATGAGTCTCCTGCCTAGATCTATCTCTGTGCTCTCCGGATGCACATCCTTTGGAGGAGGGGGGGTGGGGGGGTAGTCGATGACTTCCCTGGTAGTGATTACTTTCCTATCCAAATATCATCAGTTTCTGGGCTTCTCCGCATCAGAGCCTGCCCATGTAGTACTTGGCGCGGGCGCGGTGGTCCACATTTAAGGAAATGACTGATTTCTCTGTCCCAGTCGAGCAGTTTAGGTCGGTAGATGAGAATGTTGAGTTCTTCTCCTGCAACCTCATCGTCGTGAGCCTGACTACTATTCATAGAACGCCTGGCCGTTTTGTACCCTGACCACCTACGTGGTGATCAACTGAGTGTCAGGCGGCCTTCAAACAGAAACGATGTGCCTACATGCGCTATAAGCGCCACCCAAACGAGTTCACTGTCGGTGAATTTCTTTGAGCTCAGGCTAGGTTCTTCTATGTTTCGAAGCACGCCACACTCTCCCTGTCAGGCATTCGTGTCTTCCCTTAACGGGAAAGACTCCCTTTAGCAGAGATGTGGAAGCGAGTCAAAATGATTCGAGACAAGTTTTCGCGGGAGCCCCTTCCCAGTCTCCAGGATAATGGACCGCAATCTCGTACCCCACTTCTGTGGCTGAATCCTTCTTGTATGGATGGCCCTCTCAGGCACACTGGAGCAAGAAACGGGTGTCCCGCAGGGAATTGTACTTTATGTCATACTTCATCCTGAGTATCAACGGCATCACCTCGGTGCTGCGGGAAGATGTTCTCGTTACGCTATACATGGATGAACTGTCGATCTTCCTTGGCACGGCCCATATTTAGACTCTGGAACCTGACCCAGACGTGTTTTTAAATGGGGTTCGCCTGTAAGTGGTGGAATCGCACCATTTCTTTTGTCTTGTATTTAACCGACGCCTTCTTTGGGAGACTCAAATTCACAGCCTTAGGTTCTCTTGTACCCGCGCCACTGTAACATGAGACAGTCACACCAGTCCATAAATGAGGTAGCAAAGGCTTAACCAAAAATTACAGACCAGTCGGCCTGACATCACATCTCATGTTAAAAGGATAATACGTACTAAAATGGTTATTTATTTAGTTGAGATATAAATCTTCAATGAGGGTTAACATGATTTTAGACAAGGCCGCTCCTGCTTCTCACAGCTATTATCTCATAATGAGAACATTCTACAGGACACACAAGATGGGGACAATATCGATATCATCTACCTCGATTTTGCCAAAGAAGTGGTTAAATTTGTTTTTAAGCAATTACAGTTTTTAAAATATTAACTAATAACATTAATTTAAGGAGTGAATAGTGTTAATATATGGAATTTAAGGATTATATAATAACAAAAAGCCGGAAATATTAGTGAACGTACTTAAAGTGAGATGCACGTAACATGTAGATAATTTCCATTCTAGAATAGCGCATCTCAAACGCTATATCTTAATCTTGATCTTGTTAATTATCTCGTATATTATACTCTCTTTTCTCGTCATTTTATTTATCCCAATTTTCTAAGTTTATAAAATATCTCTTTTTTTTATTAGGACATATAAGTTAATCTTGTAATTAATTTTATTGACCTAGATGTATTTAAAATAAAACTACTTTTAGCTTCATCCTTTAAACGCTTGGTATGTGTTTGGAACTTTTAACCCGCATTGTTTTTCACTTCGCCGCAATGTTGTTAATCAGTGATTTTATCGGTTCAAACTTTCATTTATACACATAACATAATTTCACGGATAACAAAAGCCACACGGGCCAATCAAATGGAAGGGAGTGAGAGTTTGTGCCGGTTGCTGGTGTAAATGATGTGTCTGAGAGGTATGATAGTCAGGTGTCCTGGTCTGAGAGGGATGCAGTTGTAATTATGCATGTGGGAGTAAATGATGTAAAGAAGGTGGGTAAATGTGAGTTACGAGAGAGGTACAAAAGGTTAGTTGAAAGGATTTGTGAAAGTAGATTGAAAGGCATTGTTTCAGGTGTGCTTCCAAGATTGGATGTCACTATGGAATGGTTGTCTCATGCAATTGGACTGAATGAGTATGTGAAAGGCCTGTGTGAGGAGTCGGGATGGTAAATATGTAGACAAGAGGCCCGGCCGATAAGATGTACTATTTTGTCTGTGTTCTAAAATGTTTCACGTTTTTGGAGTATATTTATATGATCCTGAGTTTCATTAAATTTGGGGGGGTCTGGGGGGCACAGCCCCCTAGTATATAATCCTAATTTTTATACTGTCCTGACGTTTACAGAGGTGAATGCTTTAACTACATCATCTCAGCGCCTTTAATCATTTTGCGAATTATAATAGGGGCTGGGGGTGGGGTATGACATCAGAAATGACACAGGTTAACGATAATATTTACACAAAATAATTTTTTTCCGGCCGGGCTGCTCGTCTATATGTTTACCCTAATTTTTATAATGTTCTGACGTTTACAGAGGTGAATGCTTTAACTACATCATGTCAGCGCCTTTAATTGTTTTGAGAATTATAATAGGGGTTGGAGGTGGGGTATGACATCAGAAATGACATGGGTGAACGATATTTACACAAAATATTTTTTTCTGGCCGGGCCGCTCGTCTGCATGTTTACCGTCGGGATTAGTGTTTGTAGATGTTTGGAATGGGTTTTAAGGGAATAAGACATTATATGCATTGAATGGACTCCATCTAAGCCGGGCTGGGGTTGACATATTGTGGCAGGAGTTAGTGTCGTTGGGTCTTTGCAGGTGGGAAACTAGTTACTGATAGTGGTCAGGAAATCTAATAGGGTAAATATGTAGATTAGCGACTCCGCTGAAAAAGTGTTTTTGGGGGTAAATATGTAGATTAACGACTTGAATGATGGGACTTACTATTTTGTCTATGTTCCAAAATGTTTCACATTTTTGGAGTACATTTAAGGGTGTAGCGGGCCGAAAATCTAGACTAACACCAATCGATCCAACCCACTTCCTACACTAATCCGGACATGAGAAATTGAAGGAGAATGAAATGGATTGTATGTACAGTCCTTTACTAAAAAAAGAAATATAATATTTACAATGAAAAATAAATAAGTCCTACTTAGAAATATTATTGATCGATCCTAAGAACAATGAAAAATAATCAAGTAACCCAAATAAAATTGGGACTGTAGCGGGCTGAAAATCTAGACTAACCCCCAATCGATCCAACCCGCTTCCTACAATAATCCAGACATGAGAAATCAAAGGAGAATGAAACGGATTGTATATACAGTCCCTTTACTTACCAAAAAAATGTACAATGATAATTACAATAATATAATTATAATTTATATTTACAAGGGAAGTGTGCACACTTCAAAATGAGGCCAAATTGCCCAATCCAAACAAGATACCAAAAGAGTTTCATAACGGGCAAATAGAACAAATTTACTTAAATATATCTACACAACAAAATGAAAACAAAACAATAACCAAACAAAAAGGGGCACGCGCTATCACTTGTGCGCTGGAGGTGGGTGGTAGTAGGCTAATACAAAAGGAGGTGGGCTTGTCAGCCAATGCAGGTGGGTAGTTCAGGCGTCTAGCGAGGTATGAAAGCCCTCCGTCTCAGGGCTGGGCGGAGCACTTGTCTAGAGATCCCCTCTCGCAGTCTGTCCAAGCTTCCACTCTCTGTAGAAGAGATATATCCTCCGTTTACGATCCATTTACTATACATGGAAGGGAAACTAATAAGTGGGCATTACCTGAGTACATTTATCGGTAACACTTCAGATTCGTGGCGCACGGTAGATGGCGCTGTTAGTCGGCTACAATTTTGGGCTACAGCATATCTCTTATGACGTCAGACGGTAGCGTCGGATGTGAACAATATCGGCGTAATATTTTTTGGTATATGAGTATATACTGGGGGGCTGCGCCCCCCAGACCCCCCCCAATTGATTGAAACTCAGGGTCATCGTAGGGTGGTCTCCCTGCAGTGCTTACTCCCCCACAAGCAGCTTTTTACTGGCAGAAAAAACGTAACCTAAAGACAAACCATACTAACTTTAAGCGGGCAGAAATTCGTGGAATCGCTCTTTGATACTGGAAAATTTCTTCACGAAAAGAGCGGTTGCGAGATAGCCAGCAAAATGTTTACCGTTTTCGTTTAAATAGAACTTATCACAACGAAACAGTAAATTTTCCGAAAAATGTAAATTCGCACTGTATTTTGGGCATTTTATAGTTTTCTTAATTAATTTATGAGCCTCTAGATAATCTAAAAGTTTTTCGCGGTTATGCAAAATAAAGCCAAATTCGAATAATGACGAAGCACAAGTAGAGCACGCAGAGCAAAACGGGTCATAGTTATAAGCTACGACGTTGCCAGTAAGAAGTTGTTATCGTTCGTAACAATACAAAATATACGAAAACAATAAAAGACATCAAGAAACCTTACCTAACTTAGAAAAAACTATAAATAAGCAGAAGCACAGATATTTAGTAAATAATACAAACTAAAAGTTACAAATCCCCAAAACAACAAAACAATATAACGCCGTGATTGGTCATATCTGGGGCACCGTCTGACGTCATAAGAGATATGCTGTAGCCCAAAATTGTAGCCGACTAACAGCGCCATCTACCGTGCGCCACGAATCTGAAGTATTACCCATTTATCAACTATCTTACCTCTAAATATATATCCAAACAATTTTCAGCATTAATAATTCTTTTAATATTTATCTTTAAAACTATTCTGTTTCAAAATATAATCTCTGAAAAGAGAATACAAACATCAATAAAATTAAAAACAAAACAAAATTTAAATTCCAGTTATTCACACACACACATTCTTACAGAAGGAGGGAGAGGGTCT
Source organism: Ceratothoa steindachneri (assembly GCA_963969495.1). Taxonomy (NCBI): domain Eukaryota; kingdom Metazoa; phylum Arthropoda; class Malacostraca; order Isopoda; family Cymothoidae; genus Ceratothoa; species Ceratothoa steindachneri. Next base: position 98,816,786 of record OZ018329.1, read on the forward strand.
TGGGAAAAGGGGGTGGGAGAATGGCCCTTCATACACACTCACATTCGCTCCACCACACCCCTCCTTCATTAAGCCATTCAACCACAGTCACTCACAATACACTCTCAATCCTTACTCACGGTACCTTTTATACTCAATCGCACCCTTCTGCACCCATTCACACTCATCTACTGGTACCTGGCTACGCGTAGCAATCAGTCAGGTTTGTTCATCAGTCGTCCTGTCAGTCTCATCATCACTATTGATCATATCATCCACCATACTTTTAGCCCTCATTACCAGTTCTCCCATCTCACAACAGAATTCTTTCATACTCTTCCGTTCAGAACCTTCACTCTTCATACCCCAATTCATCAGCTCCTCACTCACAGCTCTCATCAAACTCAAGGTATATTCTTGCGAAACAGACAGGTCACTCACATTCCCTGTATTCTCAACAGGCATACCAGAAACCCTTTTGACTGGTTCCCACCAGAAACCTGAAAAATCAGCCACTTCATTATTCACTACATCAAACTCACCCCTACTGTTACCATTCGTAAAACCCCCAAAATCAGCCACACTAGGTTCATTCTACCCAAACACACTATCATTCATACTGTTCTCGAAACCAGAAAAATCAGGCACAGGCAGCTCACTCACTTGTCTACTTATACCAGCCAAATCACTCACCTGTTTACACAAAAACTCAATCTCCCTTTCAAGATCCCCCATACCAGAAAGACTCTGCTCAGACTTACTTTCATTCAACTTGCATTCTTCCTTTCACTCTTCTTTGTACGCTTTTTACTCCTCAAGACCAAGACAAGCTCTTTCCCAGACAGATCCATACTATTACACGCCTTCTCATCATCAGGCACCCTATTTCTCTCTTTGCACACCGTCATCAACTCCCACATCATCAGTCACCACACTCTCATTTTCATCTAGACAATCATTCTTCTCCCTCATATATGAACACTTTTCAATCACCCAATTGTAGTGCACACCGCTCAAACATTGCAGATGTACCACATTAGGATTCAAACCCTTCATCTTCTCATCCTTGTACACAATCGGCCTCTCACCACCAAAGTGCACATAAACAATCACTCCATACAAACGACTCACTACAATCAACACTTCCTGAAATGGCGGGACCCCTTGCATACACATTGCTCTCAATTCTTTCATGAAGTTCCGCACCTTTGCCATACCAATGCTTTCAGGCTTCCTACATACTTCATTCATTACCTCCTTCCTTAAATCATCCACACTATTGGGCACTCTCACGTCTACTCCATCACTCTTCAAATCTTGCAAACCATTCCATACACTCTCAAACAAGGAATCACCACCACCCTTACTCTCCCTTCCATTCATAATCACTTTCGGCAAATACTCAGGATCACTCACTCCACACACATTTTCATCATTCGTACCAGGATACCTTGACATCAAATCAGCCACTCCATTCCGTTCACCAGGCACATAGTCAAAGTCACTCAAATCTTCCAAAGTCCTTGCAATCCTACTATCAGCCCACTTCATACGCTGCAGATACACAAGAGATTGATGATCTGTTTTAATCACAAACCTCACGCAATATAAAAACGGGCGCAACACTTTCAAACAATACCTTATCGCAGCCAACTCTCGCTCCACAGTCGAATACTTTCGTTCTGCAACATTCATAGCCTTGGATACATACCCAATTATTCGCCTGACATTCTCTCCATTCAAACGCTGCTCTTGCATCAGAAAACCTCCCATACAATACCCACTCGCATCTGTATACAATTCAAGCATTTTAGCATTTACACTATAATCTGGGTAAGCCAATTCAACATCTTCAGCTGCTGCCTCTTTGAGTCTCTCATACGCCTCATTCATCTTATCATTCCACTTGACAACTGTACTACCTTTCTTGCCCATCCACTCAGTCAGAGGCTTACTCACACCAGAACAATCACATATAAACTTTCGCTGGAACTCAATCAAACCCCAAAACGACTTCAGTTGCTTCACAGTCACTGGTTTAGGAAACATTCGCACCTTTCAACATACTTTGGTGATTTTCGCAACCCATTCTCACTCACCATGTGCCCAAGGAATTCCACTTCTTTCGCAAACCATTCACACCAACACTCTCCAACGTTCTCAACACATCATTCACCAATCTCATATGCTCTTCAAAAGTCTGTCATAATCAAAATATCATCTATAAACACAATCACATTCTTACTCGCAAACTTACTCAACACAACATTCATTGCCTGCTGCAAGGCTCCGGGAGCATTAGCCAACCCAAAGCTGAGGTTCCGTACTGGTAATGCCTCTTTGAGGAAGAGAAGGCAGTTACTGGCTGGCTCTCCTCAGCAATGGGCATCTGGTAATACCCCCGTACCAGATCCAGCTTCGTAAACCACTCCATCCCAGGCATACTATACACACACTCAGATACCACACACATCGGAAACCTTTCTTTCACAGTCCTTTCATTCACCTTTCGATAATCCACACACAGATGCAATCTTCCATCCGGCTTACGTACAGGTACAATTGGACTATTCCATGCACTCTCGCTCTCTTCAATCACCTCTAATTGCTCCAATTCCAAACACTGTTCCTCAATCTCATCAGCAACCGGACTTGGGAAATGCCTCGGCCGCTGATAGATTGGGGAGTCCTCCTTCAGGACAATCTTGAATTCCGGGATCTTTGTAACCCCAAAATCCAGATCACCCTTACTGAGGGCTCCCTTTCGTTCAAATATCATTCGATACACATCCTCCCTTTCATACTCAGTCAAACATCCATCCAATTTCACCATGTCCTTCACCTCATTATACATCCATTCACATGCCTTTTCATTCGCAACATTCACCCTGATATCCGTGCTATCATCCATACCTACCTCAGTGACAGTGGAGAGGTGTCCTAGTACATCTCTGACTTGGATACCCCTCACCTGTCCCTTCACCCTGGGTTCCGCCTGCACACATACAAAAGGATCATTCATTCTCATCAAGCCATCAAACACACAAGCAACACGCCTTACCTTATAATATGCATCCTTTCCATCCAATATCACAGTGTTCTCACCCACATTCAAACTAACATCCTTACTCCAACTCACTCTAACCGCCACCCTTTCACCCTTCACAAGTCTTACATTCTCCATAGCAGTCACCTCAATACCAGTAAACACACTCCTCAAAACACTACCATCTTTCCCTAAATATAACTTATAGACCCCATTTTTACCAATCTTTCTCTCAATCTGATCACTCGCACGATGCACAACCATACGATTCATTTTCATAAAATCATGGCCCAAAATCACACCATACTCACTACTCACCTTATAAATCACTGAGAATTCACATTCATTCATCAACATACCATGCATTCGAACAGCTGACCTTATCATTCCAATGACAGGCACTCTCCTATTACCAATACCTACCAAACTACCCTTGCACTCAGACAGGAGGGCTTTCCCGCTAACCTTGTCATACACATCTTTATACACCAAGCTCGCCTTGCATCCAGAATCTATTAAAGCCAAACACTCAATTCCACCTTCACACTCAGACACTCATACTTCCTACCAGACAGCACTTTCACACTAGACATACTTACCAACACATTACTCACACTTATGCACCCAGAGGATACTTCAGCAGGTACCCCCTTACCATTCAGTTTCCCGCTTCAGACTTTCCATTCACACCTTGCACTCTCAGTCTAATCCAACACTTTTCACTTGAATGTCCTTCCATCGCACAATAGTTACATACATTCCTCTGGTCACGACACATCCTTGCATAATGACCAGCCTTTCCACAATTACCACATGCATATTTCATACTTTCCCCACCAGTTGCTCCACCATTCAACCTCGGACAATCTTTCTTCAAATGGCCTATTTCTTTACACTCGAAGCACTCTTTCACACTTTCCTGGCAATCCTTTATCATATGCCCTTTCTTACCACACCCAAAACATGCACCAGACGTCCACCTACATTCTGCCAACATATGACCTTTCCTTCCACACCGACGACATTCCACAATCTTTCCCACCATTCGGTCTCTCGTTTGCTGGGACATACCTCGGTTTCTCTCTCATATATCCGTTCCCACGCTTGAAATTCATCTGTCCCCTTCCATTCGACCACTCTCCATTTACCCATCCATTCTGCCGGCCCAGGAAGTTCAACATCACTCCAGCTGGTGCAGCCTTCAGGGCATCCCTGTAGCTGACAAACTGTTGGGGTGGATGAAAGCCCCTGGGCTTCTTACCCCCAACATTCACACTGTACCATCCATCCTCTTTAGATCGCTTTCATGATCAAATCGTCCATCTTCTAACAGTTCCAACACATCCTCCCACATCAACCGTTTACCTGTCAGTCGCACTCTCCTTTCTCTTTTCACTCACCTTTCGCGGGATAGTGTCCAAAAACTTCCTCATCAGTGGTTTACATTCATTTACATCATCATCACCATACCTCGTTCTTGCCATACTCTCAAGCCTATGTGCATGCATGTTCACACTTTCACTCTTCCCCATTCGAGCCTTCTCAAATTCATTCACCCTTTTATACTTCACACTCTCTTTCATTCACTTCACCTGCCCAATTAATCTCTTCTTCACTACATCGTACTTTGGCTCTCCCACACTCATTATCACTCGCAAGAACTCCAACACTTTCCCATCCAAACAATCTCCCAGAACACTCACCCAGTGACCCTTGTTCTGCGGGTACTTGAGCTTGCAGTACCGCTCAAAATCCCCAAAGAACTCATCCATACTCTTTCCCCCATGCAATCTAAACTTAACAATCCTGAATTTAGGGTCACCATGCCCAATGATGAGAAAAATAAAAATATCCCTTTAATTTCCCCTTGTACATCGATGAAGCCACCCTTGGGGAGTTCCAAAGGAAAAATGGAGGTCCCCCCCCTCCAAACTTCTCTAACCGGAGAGGAGGCTTACTCCTCGCCTACGCCTATGGGTGTAGGGGACTCCCCCTCACCCCCTTCTCTGGAGGTACTTTCAGGCACTTTCCTGTTTCCAGCGGCAGTCTTCCTTTTCTTTCCAAGGGGACTGCCAAGAAAGCCAGCAGGCAACCCATAGCCGACTGCTTCCCATTGAAGCAGCTCAGTAGGGCAACCCCCCTTAGGGGGGAGAGGGAAGCCAGGCCCCTTCGGTCGCTTCCCTCAAAAGACCTGCTGGCAAGAATATTGAACCTTGCCGGGGTCAAGGCCTGTGCCTCCCCACACCTGACTAGTGACAATGATGCCAACGGGACCTGCGATGTCTTGGGAGGGGATGGCCAACTGGAGGCCCATTCCCTGAGATAGATATGGTCCTCGAGGCAACCCAGCCTCAGATTGTAGGGCCTTCCATGGGGGGAAATCTGGGCTCAGCGCCAAGCACTGAACCTGTATCTGCCCCTATGCAAGGTCCTCCTCAGTAGAAGGAGGGGAGGGATCTCCTATCAGGGCCAGTCCATCTGGCCTGGGGGCTCCTGCCGGTGGAGGGGAGAAGCGGGTTCATTCCCTGCCCTCCTCTCCAAAAAAGAAAAAAAATAAGAAAAAGACAAATGACTCGGGGCTCCTCTCCATCCATGGGGGCTGCAGAGACAGATGGATCTGCTGCCACTTTGGTAAGTGACCAAGCCAAGATCGGCACATCCAGCCCTCCCCGCCCTATGAAAAGAGCGTAGGGTGGGGAGCCTCAATAACATCGGGGCCCCTCATTCAGAGGCTACCTGTCATTTTCGAGCCCGCTGGCTTCAAACGCTTTACCCGTTATTTGCTCCACTGATGGCAGCATGTTGGCCAAGGGCCACATGATCCATCAGAGGAGAGCATTAGCTAGTGTAATTGGTAGAGAGCTGAAGGTGACCCGTTTCTTGGATGGGAGGGAGCCTTCTGGCGAATGTGGCAGATCGCTCCGAGGCAGCCAAGATAAGTGCTCTTCAGACACTTGATGGCCCCCCCGGTGAGTGTCACGGCACACTCTACCATGAACTTTATGAAAGGAGTAGTTTATGCTAGGGAACTCATTGACTACTCCATAGAGGACATCACCTTAGAGCTGGCCGACCAGGGGGCAGTCAAGGTTGAACGTGTAATGAGAAAACAGGGAGGGGCCTTGAGACCCACCCCTACACTCTTTGTAGTGGGCTGAAAATCTATTACTCTAATCCCAATCGTTCCAACCCACTTCCTACACAATTCAGACATGAGAAATCAAAGGAGAATGAAACGGATTGTATATACAGTCCTTTACTAACAAAAAAAATGTACAATGATATTCACAATGGAGAGGGGTGATATATTAGAGATCTCTTTACTATTTACACAAAAAATATAGCTAAATTTCCTTTATATACGCAAAAAAAAATAAACAAATCCTACTTACAAATAATATTAATCAATCCTAAGAAACATTCTAAAAAAATCAAACAACCAAAAAGATCTGGACTACCACAGTCAATATATAGTTAACAAAAAGAAAAGAGAAGGCCTCACGTGGTACAACAAAAATCTTTGTATTCAAAACTAGCGCCTCCGAGCTTGGACTAAGATAACTGACCTTGTTACAGTTGTGTGGCTATTTTAAGCCCTCCTTCATTAAAGCTAAACTATTTTGCACTCAACCAAGTAAGACAGAACATGGCCTAGAATCTTTGTCATATACTAGTGGCTTTTGGTATTTAACAATACTAAATAGTTAGCTTTTTGTTTGCAATATAAAGATTAGGAAACTAAGTCCTTGACAGAATATGGCACATGGAAAGAAAGAAAAAACATGGTAATTTATTTTATACATAAAATAAACAAAAAACAAAACAAACCCATTCCCATTCACACACATATTCTTACAGAAGGAGGGAGAGTGTATTGGGAAAAAGGGTGGGAGAATGGCCCCTTATACACACAGTCACATTCGCTCTACCACAACGTTTGAAGGTGACAAGCTCCCTAAGTCGCTGCGTGCCGGTTGGTACCGTTACCGCGTAAAGGCATTCGTGCCACTGCCGCAGCAGTGCTATTACTGTCACCGCTTGGGCCATACTAATCGTTCTTGTAGACATGCAAAGTCGGGGTCACCCGAAGTCTGTGTAAATTGCTCCAAGGCCACACATGATTATCCTAAATTGTGTGTGGCCAAGTGTGTCAATTGCGGAGAGCCGCACCCCGCTTCTTCGAAGCAATGTGGTGCATATCTCCTTGAGAAAGAAATCCTAGCTGTTCAGGCCCAGGATTGATTCTCATTCCGTGAGGCTAAGGACTTGGTCCTGGCACACCCGGCTCTGTCTCAATGGTTAGAAAATTACCCTCTACCTGTGGCCTATCCAGGCCAACGAGCATGGTTGTTTCCGCGCCCATTCGGAGCCCTTCTGCGGGTTCTACTCAACCCAGGCGCTCCCCTGGTAAAGCTGGTGGAAAAAAGGGTTCACACCCAGGCCCGGCTAAAACCAAGGCTATCCCCCTTCCACCAGCATGACCATTTCCCGTAAGGCAAAATGGCCACGCGCCTCCACCGAGTCGTTAGACTCACAGGAGGCAACACCCCTGAAGTTGGTCACCAGGCCATCTTGCGGGGTTCCTAAAGCTGTCTCCCGAAAGGAGGACAGCAAGAAAGGAGCCTCGGCTCCTTGGCCACGCCTAGTGGTGGGCTGAGTACCTTGGAGACGGTGGTTCCTTGAAAAGAAGGTCCCCCGCCTCCGAAGCCGCAACGCCCACCTAAGGTTTCAAGGCGGTGGGAGGAAAAGAATCCCATGGTGAGCCAAACCTCCCCCAATAAGTCCTTGAAGGCGACAGCACCCAAGGTTCTGCCTCCGAGAAGCATACAGCCATTCTTGTGAGGGTCTTCTGTTCGATGAGGGCCCCCACGTCTCCTCCGAGCTAGGCCTGGAGGGCATATTCATTCAATGGAATTGCCGCAGACTCCGGGCCAACTGGGAGGAGCTGCGGAGGCTGGTCTTGTCCCGTTCCCCATTAGCTATTTTTCTGCAGTAGACCATGCTAAGCGCGTGCCCCCTGGACACCCTCCCGGGGTATAAGGGTCTTGTGACCCTACCAACACGAGATGGCTGGGCTGGAGGATGTGCGGCTTATACCGGGCATGATGTATCCATTCTACCCTTTCACTTTTTATACCTCTTTTCAGGCAGTGGCTGTGCAGCTTCACCTAGATAAGAGGTATACTATTATTTATGAGTACATTCCACCGTCAGCTGACGTCGATGCAGGGGACTTCTGCCCCGTCGTGGCACGGTTGGCGAGGCCCTATCTCTTCCTTGGAGATCTGAACGGAAGGCATCCTCTCTGGGGAGATTACTCAATAAATCCCAGGGGACAAGTCCTTGCCGATTTGATCGAAGAGCTTGAGAGGTGTCCTAAATGTAAATGAGTTTACGCATCAATGCCCGAGAACCTCTTCATTTTCTTGCCTTGATCTATCTCTGTGCTCTCCGGATGCACAGCCTGATTTTATTTGGGGGGTGTTCAATGACCTCAAAGGTAGTGATCACTTTCCCATTCAAATATGATTTTCAGGGCAACTGCCGCCTGAGAGCCCACCTCAGTGGTGCTTGGCGCGGGCGCGGTGGCCTGCATTTCAGAAAATGGCTGAATTCTCTACCTCAGTTGAGGAGTTTAGATCGGTAGATGAGGCCATTGAGTTGTTCTCCTGTAACCTCATTGCCACAGGCCTGACTACTATTACCAGAACGTCTGGTCGTTTTGCATGCCGACCACTCTCATGGTGGTTGGCCGAGTGTGAGACGGCCCTCAAACAGAAACGTTATGCCTACATGCGCTATAAGGGCATGATTTCACTGTCGGTGAATTTTGTCGGGATAGGGCTAGGTTCCGATATATTTCGAAGAACGCCCGCCGCTGTTCTTGGTGTGCCTACGTGTTTTCACTTAACGGGAAGACCCCTTTAGCTGAGGTGTGGAAGCGAGTCAAAAGGATTCGGGGCAAGTTCTCGCAGGACCCCCCTCCCATTCTCCAGGAGAATGGGACCACAATCTCGGACCCCGTGTCCATGGCAGAATCCTTAGCGACCGCTTTTTCTGCATTCTCTAGCCGGGATGCTGCTCGGCCAGCATTCAATGCAGGTTGTGGTGTTGTGGAAGGCCGCCGGCTGGACTTTACCTCCAGAGGCAGAGAACCCTTCAATGGCAGGTTTACTGTGAGTGAGTTACGTTCCACTCTTGCTTCGTGCCTGGACACCGCCCATGGTCCGGACGATGTCCCGTACGCCATGCTTCGACACCTGGGTGAGTGAGGCAGGGTCTTTCTGTTAGATTTGTTCAACAGGATCTGGGTGGAGGGTCTCCTCCCAGATGCCTGGCGAATCGCTACTGTGCTCGCCTTTTGCAAACCGGGGAGAGATCACTCTACTCCGGCCAGTTTCTGCCCAATCTCTCTAACCTCTTGCGTGTGCGAGTTGATGGAGAAATTGGTAAATATTAGATTAGCCTTTTTCCTGGACAACGGAGGCCATCTGTCTTTTGCACAGTGCGGCTTCCGCAAGTTCCACTCCACGTCGGATGCTCTGCTGCGACTGGAAAATGCCGTATGCGAGGCCTTCCTTTGTAGACAGCACTACGCCACAGTGTTTTTCGATCTGGAGAAGGCCTATGATACCACATGGCGATACAGTATCATGGAGACTCTCCACACGATGGGGGTGAGGGGACGCCTCCCAATGTTTATATCTGAATTTTTGCAAGATCGTTGATTCTGCGTACGGGTGGGGGAGCCCTCTCTGGCCCAATTGAGCAGGAAATGGGAGTCCCGTAGGGAAGAGTCCTCAGTGTCACACTTTTTGCCATGAGCATCAACAGCATCACCTCGGTGCTCCAGGCAGATGTTCTCGCTAGGCTCTACGTGGACGACCTTTCGATCTCTTTTGGCGTGGCCCAGATGCCAACTCTGGAGCGTCAACTCCAACAGGCATTGAACCGCGTGTCTCGCTATGCTGAAGCGCACAGGTTTCGGTTTTCCTTGGCTAAGCCTAAGGTGGTGCACTTCTGCCGACATCCATGGCTCCACCCAGATCCAGGCTTGTTTCTTAATGGGGTACGCCTGAAAGTGGTTGAATCGCACTGTTTCCCTGGTCTTGTATTTGACCAACGCCTCACATGGGAGGCTCATATTCGCAGCTTTAGTGTCTGTTGTACTCGTGCCATGGATATTCTCCGTTCCGGGATCTTCAGCGCTTGGGGTGCTGATAGGGCTACTGCCTTTTATCAATCCTTTGTTCGTTTGAAACTCTACTACGGATGCGAGTTTTATGCATCTGCAGCCGAGCGTTTATTGCAGAAGGTGGACTCGATCCACCACACTGGCCTTTGCCTGGCGACCGGGGCCTTCCGCACTTGCCCCATTGAGAGCCTGTTGGTCTATTCTGGGGATATGCCACTCGCTCTACACCGCGTAGAGTGCATCACTCTTCCAAAGGCGCGAGCCCGGTGCCTCTCTCAGTCGCCAACAGCTCTCACTCCATCTGCAGCTAATCTCAACGGTGCCTATGTCGCTGAGAGATGCCAATCATACCCTAAGCCCTTTGGGTTTAGGGCTAGGAAACTCCTTCGAGAGCTAGGTATAGCTCTCGGGTTGGTGGCGACCCTGGTTCTGCCCAGGATGCCACCCTGTAGGGTACCACATTTGGCTATTTGTTGCCATGTCTCTGCTCCCAAAGCTTGTACAGCGCCGGCAGTATTGCGTTACACCTTTTTGGAGCACACCTCGTGTCACGCTGGAACCGTGCCAGTGTATACAGATGGCTCCAAGTCCGAAGATGGGGTTGGCTTCCATGCCGAATCCTTGCTGTTTGAAGTCAGCGGGGCTCTGCCAGGCGCTGCGTCCGTCTTCATGGCCGAGCTGGTGGCAATACACCACTCGGTACGGCATATTACGCAACGTGCCCGGTTCGGAGACCGGATTGTGATCTATAGCGACTCACAAAGCGCCCTGAGTGCTCTCGGGGCATTGGAATCTCCGCATCCCCTGGTTCGCGATATCCGTGACGCCACGGTTTTGGCGAGCCAGGCAGATGTCGAGATTATCTTCTGCTGGGTTCCTGGACATGTAGGAATTGCGGGGAATGAGGGCGCCAAAGAGTCCGCGAGGACTCTGTGACCGGACCAGCGTTTCGCTCTTCCTCACATCGACTCCATGGCAGGAATACGGGCAGCTCTTCGGACTGCTTGGCAAAGAAGATGGGAGACGGTCGAAGGGAACTTAAAGTTGCGTGCGATTGCGCCGCGACTGTTCCCATGGACCTATCCCCCAATGCTGCTACGGCTTCAGGTCGCTTTCTGTCGTCTCCGAATCGGGCACACTCGTGTGATGCATCGCCATCTGATGGAGCGCTCGCCAGCGCCCTATTGTGAACATTGTGTCATCCCCCAGACTGTTCGCCACATTCTTGTTGAATGTCCCATTCTGGGTGATCTTCGCGCATGATACCTGTCCGGTTACCGGGATGGATGGGGTTGCTACCGCCTGTCCCTTGTACTCTGGACAAGTCTGTGCACATTGACTTGTGGACTTGTAGACTTTTGGGGGGAAGCCGGGCTTCACGGTTTTACTTTGTTATTGTTTTCTTTTTAGGTCGTACGCTCCTGCGCTGGGGAGAGGCGGGCCTCCCCCCCCGACGCCAGAGATTGTTTCCTAATTGTTGCGATCTTCCCTTTTTTATCATTATGTTTTCATATTCTTATTTTAAAGTAGCCTAGAGCTAGCCAGTGGTGATTCCGGCGACTTATGCCCAAGTGGGCAGTCGCCAAATAGGCTCCTAATTTTTTTTTTTCAAATCTATAAGCCATGTACGAACATGATTCCGATCTGGATATAGAGGTCATATGACCTGCATCCATAAACCACTTAAGTAAACCTAAGTAAGTAAGCGGTTGCAAGGTGACCTTCCTTCTTTGCACAACCATGCCAGTTCTCCCTCCCAGACCCTAGTGGTCTGATTATTCTAATTATGCTGTATTAAAAAAAAATGTGATAAGTTCTAATTTTATCTATATTTGCATTGCTTATAAAATGTGAATGAATATATTCTACTTTATATATATATATATAGAGAGAGAGAGTTTGTGCAAATACGCTTCATCATTATGATCTATTTATACTAATTGATTTTATTTATTTTTATAGCTTTATATATTTAATTTTAGTATGTATCTTATTTAAGAAACCTGGTGGTTGCGTATTCAATCTAATTAAACTACTCTGATTGCAAATAAACAATACTCTGCACAGGCCACTACTTATATTGATAACTTCCAGAACTAAATTTTAAGGTAAGTTTAAATTTTTTTTTCAGTTTTTAATATAAATCACTTAAATTAACTGCCCTAACTGCCTTTTGAAGAAATATATATACTGAGAGTCAAAACTTTGGAACCACCCAAAAGATTTTGCAAAATTAGTAAAATATTTTTATATCATCCTTGGTTTGACAAAAAAAAGAAGTGCTATCAAAATACTCATTAAAATGAATTAATGTTAGATAAATACTATAGTAGCTTTTTTTATTATATACCTTGGTTTCTCCAAAGTACCGGTATTGGAATATGTGCACCCACTAGTTTGAGGTATCTATGATGCCACAGTTGTGTGAGCCAGGTGGCTGTTGAGATTATCTCCTGCTGAGTTCCTGGACATGTTCAGAATTGCAGTGAATGAGTCTGCCAAAGAGTGTGAGGATTGGGCGACCAGACCAGCATTTTGCTCTCCCTCACACTGACTACATGGGAGGAATCAGATCAGTTCTCTGGGCTGCCTGGCAAAGAAGATGGGAGATGGCTGATGCAAACAAAGTTGTGTGCCATCCTGATGTGACTGTTCCTGTAGACCAACCCTCCAATGACTTAAAGGCTTCAGGTTGCTTTCTGTTGTCTCCTAATTGTGTACACTCACAGGACGCACCGCCATTTGTTGGAGCTCTCACCTGCCCTTATTGCGACGACTGTTGTATCCCTGACTGTTCGGCACAGTCTTGTTGAATGTCCCAGTCGGGGGGATCTTTGCTTGTATTACTTGTCGTAGTACCATGAGAGTAACAAGGAAAGGAAGTACCCTAGGAGACCTTAGGGTCCATTCAAAGAGGGTACCTTTGGACTAGCAACCGAGCAGGCACATGGCTGCTCAATTGTTTTGCGTCCCTAAACAGCCACTTTTCAAGACTTTGTCCAGTCTTGACTTGAACTGGTCAACAGATTCACTGTTGACAACTTCCACTGGAAGTGCGTTCCACTTACCGCAGATACTGTAAGGGAAAAAAAATTCCACACAGATTGCGGTTTTAACACTTCAGTTCAAGTTTGAAGCCGTGATTGCACATTCTGTTCTCACTCAGTGTGAAAATATCCCGGTAGTCAACATTGTCGAACCCTCAAAGTATTTTGAAAACATTGATGAGCTGACCACGCAGTCTATGGGTTTCCAGCGAGAACAGATTTAATTCCCTTAGTCTATCCTCATAACTTTTATGTCAGATACAGGAGATCAACTTGGTTGCCCTGGCTTGCACGTGTTCCAATCTCGTGATGTCCTTTTGAAATGAAGGACTCCAAAATAGTACGGCATACTCCATGTGTGGTCAGACAAGTTTATGTAGCCTAGTATCCTTTGGGCCTTTTTCTCCGTTTCAATGCACTGTTTCGAGATCTTGAGGTCACTAGTGACCTCAAGAGCAGTGCCCTTAAGGATATACTGAGATTGGGGGTTTTGGTGGCAGAATATGCATCACTTTGCATTTGCTCACTATAAAGACATTTGCCACGTTTCCGACCACTCCCCAATCTTCCTGCAGGCTTGCAGTATTTCCATCCTTTGCAACGTTCATATCAAGCTTGGTATCGTCAGCAAATTTGGAAATCTTGGCAACCATGTCACCGTCAATGTCGTTGATGTAGATGATGAATAGTAGTGGTCCCAGTGCAGAACCTTGAGGCACTCCGCTAGTAACGGGCACCAACTCAGAAGCCTGTCCATTCACCACCACCTGTTGTCGTCTGCTACTTAGCCAGTTCTCGATCCAGCCAGCTACTTTTCCGTCTATGCCCAGCGCTCGCACTTTCCGGAGATGGCGGCAGTGTGGTACCTTATCAAAGGCTTTCTGAAAGTCTAAGTAGACCACATCCACCGCCTTGTCCAGATCGTGCTCACTGAAGACAAATTGGAAGAATTCCACAAGGTTCATCAGGCATGACCGTTGCCTTCGGAAGCCATGCTGGGAACTCCTCAGTAGCAGCTTTGACTAAATGCGACGTCATTTTTCCACCATCATGCTTTCCATGAGTTTACCGACTATCGAAGTCAGACTGATAGGTCAGTAGTTCGATGATTGGCTACGGTCTCCTTTCTTGAAAATAGGAGTCACCTCCGCTTCACACCAGTCTCTAGAAATGCATTCAGTCCGGATTGACATGTTGAAGATTGCGCTCAGGTGTCGTGACACTTGATTGCGGACTTCTTTCAACACTTTAGGTAGAAACCCATCAGGGCCAGGTGACTTATTCGTCATTAGGTCAGTGATCTTTTTTATTTCTCCTTCGGTGAAGTCCATATCAGAGGAGTGGGGTCAATAAAGCTTGTTCCCTCTATTCAGGACAGTCATGCACACAGACTAATTGATTTGTTGGAGGAGTTTGCCCTCATTTGAAAAAAAAAATTTTTACTCTCTGGTGTTGATCACATGCCCCGGTACCAGGGGTGGGTTGGGTGTCAAGGCCTCCCCACAAAGTGAGAGGTGCCTCATGCTTCTTTTATATGGGTTTTTTTTATTGTTTTTTCCCCCATTTGTATTGTTGAGGAGATGGGGGGGGTCTTAGTTTGTAATGTAGCTTAGTAATAGGCTATTTTTTTTAATTATGGTACCTTATGGCCTTGATGGCAGTTAGCAGATAGGCCTCTTTAAAGAAAAATATAAAAAATTGTTCTAGAAAATTTCTTGGGTAGATTCCTGGCTGATATTAATGGGTGATCACCCTTGTCTATCCCATTTAACTTTTGCTGAGTACTATCCAGAGAGCTTCTGGTAGCCTGGCGCATTTTGTTCTCTCACCATAAGATAGTCATGCCGTAGGTTATACTGTTCGATCCCTACCTGCTGCGAGGGCTGAAAGCTTAAAGGCTAGGGAAGGTATTAGGTGCAGTGTATACTCAGTTGCTGGCTGTGTTTACCCTTTTGAGTATGCTTATGAGGTGTCTATGCTGACACCATCCTTTACTGTTTAACCCCTTCACTATGATGACGAAACAGCTTTCATCATGCCTACTGTTGCGCATGTCTCCGATGATGAATGTACTATCGTCATGAAATAAGTGATTGTTTTTCTGTTCTGTGATTTTGACCCAGTATGCTATGAACATTCCTGAGCATTACCTTAAGTGTCTGTCTCATAATGATGTCATTCTCAACTGACCAATAAAAACACTTTGTGGGTGGGGTTTGTTCTTAAGGTGAAACCATGTTCTATGCCAGTTGGAAATTACTCGTGATTGATTGCCTAAAATATATAGCATAAACTTTTAATTTTGTTGTATATTTTGACAATGTCTTCAAGCGATATTGAAAATTAGGAAGATAGTGACTTAAAACCCATGCAGAGTGACAATGAATCAAGTGATAATAGTGATAGTGACAATTATATTTCAATCAGTGATGAAGAATGTTTCATAATAGGCCTACTAAATAAACATTGCATTTAGGTGAGTAACCAATATGTCATTTTTTATTTAATTTGAAAGATATTCTCAACATGAACAAACATCATGAGAATAGGCAAAATTTAAACAACATGAATAATGCAATAAATGCAAAATTTAAATTTAAATAAAAGGGGTTAAAGCTACAGGACAACATTACCATTATGGTGAGTTGGGTTATCAAGTCCCATTTGAGCTCAAATGTGCAGGTTGACGATGTGTATGTGATGACATTCTGTTTTTTTTAATCCTCTGGGGACGTTTACCTTAACCTGTCAAGGCATTGGGTCATAGTATCTACTTTTTTTTCCTTTTTCTACGATATGTTTACAATAGAAGGCAATAGTGTGAATGCGCATGGGAATCTGCCTTCAAGCATGGCCTCACTCTTCCCAGTTGCAGAGCAGGGATACGAGCAGCACCACTTCTACCAGTGCAGGATCTTCTCTGCAACCATATGTTTCCTCTTTGCCTCTTTCGGCGCTGCCCTTGGGGCCCATTTAACCTTTGAAATGGAGGTGCTCCCTACCCCCCCTAGTTTTTCACCCCTTCTACAGAGTCGTCTCTGGCTGACTCTCTTTGCAATCAGCAGTCCCATTTCTTTCTCATGGGCCTACTGAGAGCAAAGGCAGCACTGCCTGGGGTTCCCACCCCTGATTAAGTCAGGTGGACCAAGTAAACCCCCTTAGAGAGGTAAGGGGCCATATAGTTGCCTAGGCCTTGGCTCCCTCACTTTATAGATCCAGACACCTTGAGCTGAGGATTGCCATTTGGAGGCCCCTCACAAGCTGGAAATACCCCTGCCCAATTGGTTGGGTCTTATTAGGGAGGGTGAACAATGATTCAGTGGGGGATACCTGAGTTAGTCTGCCCATGTGTAAGATTCCCCCAGGGCAGCATGGGCCCCCCGAGAACTCAAGAGGAGATTAGAGACACTCCCAGGAGAGCTTGGACTATTTCTCTATTTTAGAGAAGGGTTAGCCCAAGCTTGGCTCATTTGACCTTGTGGCCCCTTCTGAACAATAAGGGTTCCTCTCCTAGGTAGGATGGCTCCTCTGTCATTTCACTAGGCTGGCACATCGATCCCTGGAATGCACCTGCCCTTTCATTAGGATGGCACATTGAGCCCTGGAATGCACCTGCCCTTTCATTAGGATGGTACAACCAGCCTTGGAATGCCCTCAGGTGCGACTGCGACTCTATTTTTACCCCCCTCCCCCCTTCCCAGTGTGATTTGCGATCTTTTTTTTCCTGGTGGGACTCCACTAAATTACAAAGTAAACTTTAGCGCAATAACAGGAACATGCTTTATAAGGCAGAAAAACACACATTTATTATTTTTTAGTTAGAACACAGCCTAAACTAATATCTACAGGTCATCTTCCTCTATGTCCTCCAGTAGGCCCATGTTCCCTTTGAGGAACACAAGCTCCTCAAAGTTGACCTCATCCAGGGAGGACCTCTTGGCCCTGAGGACATCCCCGGCTGTGCTGAATAGCCTCTCCACAGCTGCAGAGCTGGGGAGGGGGTTATTGTACTTAATGTACTTATTGTACTTAAGTCCATCCACACCTTAGCAAACTTGTTGAAGAGGTGGGTGTCCTTGGGTTCCTGCAATTCTGGCAGGCCAGGCTGACACTGCTGCTCCTCCTCCCTGGGCTTGATGACGGCCCTTAGCTCCCTGGTGATTGTGTCCCTGATCTCCTCCACCTTGTCAGGGGCAATGCTCTCCAGGGCCTTGGGAGTGAGACTGGGGTGGATGGCTGTGGCCATAAGGAGGTTGCCATCCTCAAAGAGGTGACCAAACCTCTTTTCGTAGCCCCTGAGGAGGGCATACACCAAGTAACCATTCTAGCTCTGCTCCTCCAGGCTGGCCTTTATCAACCAGAGGCTGATAAAGCATGTCCGGGCACTGCGCCACAGACTGCATCACCAGCTTGTACTCTTTGAGGATGTGAAAAATGAACATTATATTGTTTAGTTAACTAAGCTTACATATATAATTAAATTTAGAACAATTTAATTTCTAAGTAAAAATATTAAAATAGTGATCGCTATTAGCGAGCTACTTTATTCTTACCTGGATGTTTACCTTTGGGATGGGAGAACCCCCCTTGGGCTAGTTGATCAGGATGGTGTTGATGGCATCCAGCTGGTCACTAACACTCAGGACTTCCAGTAGGACCACCACACAATCATAGAGGGAGTTCCATCTGTAGAAATAAAACATTTTATTTAAATAAACTATCAGAAACTTACAAAATCCAATTTTATATAATCACCAACAATTTCTTATGGTAAATTTGAATTTTATAATAGTACCTAGTTGCCACTGGTCTTCAGTTTTCTTTTGACGGCCTCCTTGATCTGGTTGGCTGCCACTGCAGACCTGTTCTGGAGGTTCCACAGGGCCTGGGTCTTGGTTGTGGTCCTCCTCCACCCTGACCCCCCCCCCTTGATCCAGCCCTGGACATCCCTAACATCTGTTGTCGCCAACAGATTGACTGTATGGGCGCTGAAACAATAAGATATTTAAATATTCAATAAATTCAAAGATTAGTTAAATGACTTCAATCTTTATTTCTTAATATATTAGCGCTAGATGCGGCTATTGTTAGTACCTGCAGTGGTGGTGAGGCGGCAGACTCGGGTTGTTCCCCCAGCTCTCAGGTCCACCTGGAGATTCACAACCTGCAGGTCAGGGTCTATAGGAAGGTCCTCCTGGTCCTGGTTGGCTTCGCCAAAGGTGTTGAAGGCAGCCACATAGTTGGTACCATTGCCTGTGGTGGTGGCCGCCACCTTGCCATGGATACTAAAGTCCTGGTGAATCTCTGTGGATGAGTTTTCCCGGGCATTGGTGCCTCTGCCTTTCCTGAAGACAATAATTACTGATTTAGTTTATAAATTAAATTTATACCGCATAGGTACTTATAGCTTTTATCACCTAAGGTAAAGAATGACAAAATTTAACTTTTTAATTTTCTTACCTTCACCTCCTTGCACGCCAGAGTTGCATGGTGCCTCTTGAGGGTATCCCTGTCAATTTAGTGGAATGTCATTCCCAAGAAGGCCCTGTTGTGGGCAGTCCAGCTGACGGCAGTAGTGGTCACCCACTTCTCTGGTGGAAGAGCAGGTTGACCACTTGAGTCCTCCCCCTCTCCATCAGCTTGTCAATGTCCCTTCCCACAGTCCTCCTGGAGGTTGGCTGGAACTCAGGGTTGACGAGGTAGAGCATCCTCTTTGTGCTGGGATGGTTAGCTACAGTCAGTGGCATCATTGTCTCAATGAACCACCTAAAGATGAAATATATAAATTAATTTTTTTTAAATTTTTAATAAAAATGTTTTAAAACATCAAGACTATTTTACTAGCTAAAAAATTAAAGTTAAAATAGCTACTATTATTTATCTGAATATTTTTTCACCTGGTGTAACACTGCCTGGCCTGGTTGAATTTAAGCCCTGAAGCTCTCCTCCAAGCACATATGGTGCTTCTTGCAGTCCTCTCTCTCCCTTGACTGAGAGCGGCCGCATTTGTTGAGCTCCTCATTGGCAGCAGAGAGCTGAGGAAGCTTGTCCTTTGCAATTAAATTTTTAATTTTCTTTGCTAAAACTTGCATAAAGTAGCAGGACAAGCAGTGCCAGTTATTTATTCTAAACTTAGCTAATTATTTAAACTTACATTCTTGTAATGCTGCTTGAGGTGGTTCCTGGTGTGGGTGCTGTAGGTAAACCCTTTCTTGCCTTTGCAGCGAGGATGTTGGCACTTAGCAAGGTCATTGTGGATCTTCCTGAGAGACTTCCCATCCACCTTCTCATCAGTCCTCACAAATTTGTCAAAGACATAGAAACTGAAAGAGATAGAAATGTTTTGATGATAATTTGTTGAATTTGATATTTAAATTTAATATTTATAAATCTTTAAATCATGAAAAGAAGTGAATTTACTAAATTTTAACATTTAATTTTGTTACTTTACTATAGCGGCACAGTGATTTTCTTACCTCGTTAAGAGTCTCCAAGCAGCTTTTCAGCTCCTTGACGGCCTCCTTGTTGTCTCCTGG
This sequence comes from Ceratothoa steindachneri, assembly GCA_963969495.1. NCBI lineage: Eukaryota > Metazoa > Arthropoda > Malacostraca > Isopoda > Cymothoidae > Ceratothoa > Ceratothoa steindachneri. The sequence goes on from OZ018329.1 coordinate 98,836,589, forward strand.
CTCTGGTTGCCAGCCTCCACGGTCAGAGTCTCGGGTACAAAAAAAGGCATGTGGCCTCCCTTTCACTGCTCTCACTTAGCATAGGAGTGCTGCTCTTGAAGCTGCTACTGGCCACACTGTCACCAGAAAAACTCCTGCTCCTATCCCCGTTCCTTGTCACAAACTTATCCATGTCTATGTCTCAGTTTTTCCAATCTATAAAAGAACAAAAACTTACAAGAATTTCCAGTAACTAATAATAAATTAAGCTACAATAAAAGCCATAAGAAGAAAGTTAGTGAAAACCACCCATGCTACAACCACTCCCAGGGTAGCATCGGAAAAGAAAGAAAAATGATGAAATAAGAGATTCAGATCAGTGAAGGACATCACTCTTAACCTTTACTGGTTTAATTTACTAAACAATCGAGATTTCTAAGCTCATAGGATGGCTTAATGGATTTAAAGAAAGATAAAACCAAGTGAGTTTAATAGGCTATATCAATATGATCTTTAAATTTAGAACCAAGGCCTAGTCTACGTACGATGGTCCAATTTCTACTTATATTGTTTAATTTTAGGCATCTTAAAGGTAGAATGCTGTTAGATTTTAATTACTTCTTACGCTTCACAGTAATTTTTTCATCTTAGCCACAAGAAAAGTATAAGCACATATTAAAATATGAGAAAATGAGATTAATTCGCACGATGAACGCCATAAGGCATAACACATTCTCAAATGTTTTTAACTGACAAGGCAGGTTTAAAACTTGGTTTGCGCTTGAAAAGTGTATCTAATTTTTCATCTGGAGGGGTATATTAATGAACTTAGACATTTGGGGTATTGATAGGGCTAATCTTTTAATATTTTATTGTTCTAAGTCAGACTACAGATATGAGTTTTATTTACTCTTCTGCATCCATAAGTCTAATCCTGAAGGCTGATCTCCATTGGTAACTGGTACCTTCCACATGTCCCCTATAGAGAGTCTCCTTGATTATGCAGGGGAGATATTGCTTACATTTCAAGCATTATTTATACACAAGAGGTCCATCTCCCCCTATCTTATCACTAATGGCTCTTATTTCATCCATGGCCAATGAGAGATACTTATGCTCAAGGGTTTGGGGTTTATAGCTAAGAAACTCAGAGTTTGGTGTATAACTCAGGAATGCCGGCTATGAAGCCAATGGTTCTGTCTGAGAGGCCACCCTGGAGGATACAGGGTTTCTACTGCCTTTAAAATACTTGAAGCCCTTGAATTTATTTTTTGCCATTGAAATCCTTGAAAAGTCTCTTGAATTTGATGAAAAAGGTAGATGGTCTTCGAATTTAAAAAATAAATCATTGATTGATTATTCAAATGATTTTTCAAATTCACTATTTATATACTTTTTAATGTCTATTAGTAAAATAGTAATATTTAAGTTAATCTACTCACTAATGTGAGTGAACATATGTATGCTTTGGATGCATTGTATTTTATGATGGATGCTCGCTAGACTTTTGTGACTCGCTTGGATACCTTGTTCTTTTGCACTGGTGAGTTGATTCTGGTTATGCTTTGCTTATAACCCATTTTTTCCTTAAATACCTCACCTTCATCAATGCCCCATAATGTTTATTGCACTTTTTTAATTTAAAGAAAAAAATGGCTAAAACTCGTCCTCAATTATTTTTGTAAATCGTCCTTGAAAAGTCTTGGAATTCAAAATCACCAAACAAGTAGATACCCTGGGATACCGGAGAGTATTGGGTTTGTATTTCCTGGTACATGTATCATGTCCCACAGCAGCTGTGCCAGTGTACATGGATCCAAGTCTGAAGGGAGAGTTGCTTCCATGCTATCTCCCACCTGTTCAATGCCAGCAGGGCTCTTACAGACCCTGTGTCTGTCCTCATGACCAATTGAGTTGCAATACACTGCTCAGTATTCAGCATGTCCTGTTCAGCGACATTTGTAATTCATACCGACTCATAGTGCACAGGGTGCAGTTTGTGGAGGTGTTAGGACAAGTTATGACAAGTCAGGACCTGCAGCCGCACGCTCCTGCTTCATCTATTTAAGAAGCAGTAGCTGATCGCAGATCATCAGTCACAAATTTTTCAACACTGGAGAAGGTTGAGCACCGCGCAGTGATCAAATTTTTTTACCAAGGAAGGCAAGAATGCAAAAGAGATCCATGAGCGCATGGTTGCAGTGTGTACCGACACCGCCTCTTCCTATGCAACCATTGCTCGCTGGAATAGGGAGTTCTGCCATGGTCATGAGTCCCTTGAAGATGACCCCCGTCAGAGGTGACCAATGAGGACAATGTGGCCCGTGTGGAGAGGATGATCCTCGAAAATCGATGGGTGAAAGTCGAAGAAATCAAGCGAGAAATTGGAATATCACATAGAAGTGTTATCAACATCATCCACGACAATTTGGCTATGACCAAGGTCTCTTCCCGTTGGGTCCCTAGAAACCTCACGCCCCATAATCAACTTCAAAGTCCACAAGGCCAGAGTTGCACAAGCTGCCCTGCGCGAGTGCAGATCTGAGGAGCTCAAACATCCTCCCTACAGTCCAGATCTGGCCCCTAGTGACTACTTTTTATTCCAGTAGCTCAAGGCTGCATTGCATGGAAGCCGGTTTGGGGACGATGAAGATGTCCGGCTCACCGTCCAGGAGTGGATTGAACAGCAGTCAAGAGATTTCTGGTTGTCAGGAATTCGAAGCCTCAGGGACAAGTGGCGCAAGTGCATTGAAGTCGAGGGTAGTTATATTGAAAAATAATAAAACATTTTCCTCATATCTCGTTTCCTTATATCCGAATTGCAAAACTTATTGACCGCCTCTCACAACTTGATTCACACTAACAGGAAATAAACAATGTTTCAAATTTTGATTCAACTATTTGGCAAATGGAAAGAAACTTAAAAACTTTTCAAAAAACACTGTTGAAAGAGTCTCTATGCTGAAATTTTGAAGGAATCGTTTCTGGAATTATTTTTAGCAATGCCAATGCTGATTTCACCCAAATTAACGATTCTTATGGTTCCCCATTCCGATTAATCATCCCATCTCTATTAAAAGGCTTTTGGTTATTTTATCAGCCGTGCCCTCAATGATGGCTGCCATAAGAGAGGTTAAGCTAGTAAGGATAGCTGTCTGTCCTTCTCAATTCCACCTCAATTGAAAAAATCCATTTTTCTCTCATTCCTCTCACATTTCCTTTATTTTTGTATTTGTTTAGATTAGTTTTTACTCTTAATCTTTTATGCAGGTAAAATGTCGAACTATATTGTCGATGAAGCGCAGGAGAGTGAAGGAGAGGAAGAAGAATATAGTGAGGCAGAGCGTAAAAGGTTAAAAAAATTGAGGCAGGTTCAGATAGACTCATCTGATGAAGAAGAGGAGGATGGTGAGTATTTTTGTTTGTTTTTTATAGCGCAAAGATAGTGAGTATGAGGTAAATGGGATAATTATGCACTGCTAAATTGCCCAGCAGGCATGGCTGTTTTTTTTGTTTTTTACTCTAGTCACCCTTTAGTGCTCATGTCATACTGTGGCAGGATACTCTGTACCTTCCACACTTTTTACTAGGGTTGGGGACTCAAATGATTGGGAGATATATCTCCAGTTCTGGCAGCAAAAGTGACAGATACACAACCTCTATCTTATCTAGTTTTCCCCCCAAAGTAATTTACACTACATATATATATATATATATATATATATATATATATATATATATATATATATATATATATATATATACAAATAAATATTTACAAAATTAAATAAATTGTGAAACAGCGCTGTTGGACTATGACAAAAATATATATATTGGAAAGATCTTAGTAGCCATGTCAGTCTTACAATAATGCTCCAATCCAGACTCTGCTTTAATACAAAAATATATTATAGATCTTAGTGGCCGCGTCAGCCTTACAATAATTCTCCAAATTATGGTTCTTTGGTACAAAAAATGATCAGACCCTTTTTAACCCTTTGTCGAGGAATAGGCCAAGAGGTGGTTGGAGTTTGCCCAACACACATATATATATATATCCTATTATCCCGAATGCGGAGGAGTCATCATACTACTCCTTATACTTCATTCAGCCTGTGTCCTGAATGGGTTTATTGACTCAGAGTGCTTAAAGGTTGGCTACAGAGGGATTGGAATGAACTTGGCCAGCAAGCAATCCAAAGGAAGTTAGATACACAACAATATGAAAATAAAGTTTTAATGAACACTAAACAAGAAAATATATATATCTATAGAAATAATGTGCTTTGACAGATAAATTAATATTTGAATCTCACTTGGCTTGAAAATTACTATTGACCATACAAATCCCTATACATTGTAATGCTGGTAAGCTTCGCAGTGAAGTCTGGGAATGTGAAAGGAAAGGGTTACCTTGGAACCTGATGTTCCGGTGGCGCTGGTGAGATAAGGGGTGGAGATGATGAGGCAGGTTCTCCAGGGACCGACCTGATCCCACAATTCCCTCACGATTCTGCTGGAAGAAGGCGGTAACGGGCTCCACGTTTGTGAACTCCAAGGAATCTTGGGTGCCTCTGTGAGGGTTGGGGGAGTGAAGTGACCTATCGATGCATAGGGTCACTGAGAAAAGCCAAGATGTAGTTTTCTCGCTTAGGGAACCAGAGTGAGGCTGTTTGTAGCTTCGGCTCTTACATGTGAGTATGAGCTTGGGTCCACACTGACTTGCAGACCAATTACCACTACACCGATAGATGGCAATTCCTGCCCTGCCAGACGCTGTGCAAGCTCTACTACTGAGGATTAAAAGAATTTGTCTTTTATACTTGGAACTCGGGAGAGATTCTCAGGGTGCCGGAAGTAGATTAGATGTCAAGCTACTCCATTTTGTCCTTTATAAACTTCCGGCAACTATCGGAAGTCAAGATGGGCTCCCATTTATCGATAACCAGTCAAGGAAGGAACTCAGTGGTTAGCTGAAATGGCCGGCGGTTTCTTCCGGCTGGAGACCACCAGTTATTGGGCTGGAAGGGGAAGGGTTGATAAGTGGCCTGCCCCGAAGGGAGGTGGGCAAAACTTGGGAGCATTATGCTATTCTCCTACACCCTTTCACTGTGGAATATAGATTTTATAATATTCTTGACACTGCATCAGAATTACAGTCAAGTGAAAATTAATTTCATGTTATATAAGCCTTTTATTTTACTTACTCAAATAGTATTACATCATTTTCATACATTTTTCATAATAATAAAAGAAAAGAAAGAATTTAGGGCTCACTATTTTATTTTTTTTATTAACAAAAATGCAATCAATTGCTTAGTCAAAAAAAAACTTTTCCTTTACAGCTATTTCATTCATTTTCTGAATCTAGAATGATTAGGCAACTCTCCAGGTTTGGCAAGGATTTACTGGGCATTTTTGAACTACATGCAGAAATAAAGACCATAGAAATATGCACACAAGAACTAAGTAAATATCACAGGCACATATATCTATAGAACTAAAAATACACGTACATTAACTAATTAATAGAAGAGATCAAATGCACTGACTCCCCTACTTCCTTGGTTTCTCTTTAACCACTGATGTATGATAAAAACTTGTATTATAAAGCATGGCTGAAACATCATATGACTGTCAGCACTCTTCTATAGAGTAAGGGAATGTAGTTGAATAACGCAGTGAAAGGGAATGTTTTTGTACAATGTGGACTACTAAAGTCACATGTTGCAGCAAAAGGTTTAATCCACGGAAAGGAGTAGGAAAGGGGCGGAAACTGGCAGGATAAGACATCTTCAACTCGAGTTCTTTGGGGTGTTCCCCTTACAGGATCGTCCGTGGCAGCAGTCACGGCTCTCTAATTTATGAATTGAGGCTGGTCAGAAAATTGACCCAGAAAATGCACTGCCAAAGGTTGGGTCAGGATGCCAAAATAAGGATTGGCCACTGCCACAAGTTTTAGGGGTCTGGCTAACAAAAAAATTGAGCCTTGATTCAGCAGCCAAGAGGTGGGCTCCAGCTTACGAAAGATACTCTCTTTGTTTTAAATTTTAGAATATATCAAAATGTCTGTTAAAATTTTAATACAAAGCTTCTCCCGCAAAAAGAAATACATTTTTTTAAAAATATATCATAATTATATTGTAAAAAGAAAGAAATCAACACATAATTTCTAACGCAACCTCCCTCCCTAGCAAAATACTTAAACTCTTCTATCATAAACAAAGAAAAGGGCAGACTAAAGGCAAAGGGGTGAAAAATCCATAATGGACAAACTGGGGAGAATGGCTTTTAAATATATTCTCCATTCATACACCAGCCATCCACCACAATACCCAAGCAGATATAACATGGCCACCTCCACCTGGATGCAATCCTGTGTGGGACCACCCTGCTTAATTTTTAATCGATGTATTGATATTTTTTTTCCCCTATCACTCATTGAACTTTTATTTTCAGGGTTTTTTTTACTCAGGCATTTTGTCTTTACTGGTGCAGTTTGCTCTTTGTAAAAATGAAGAATAAATATTTGAAACTGATGACAGATGCTGATTAATTCTCTGATCTTTTTCAAAGATGAAGAGAGGATTGCTGAAGAAAATAAAGACTTCATCAATGATGATGATGAAGATGAAGAGGAAGGGGGTAGTGACAGCGAAGGAGAGAGGAAGCGTAAGAGAGATGATGATGATGACCTCGATGCTGATAATCTCGATGAAGATGACCTTGACCTTATTGAGGAGAACATTGGTGTGAAGATTGATCGGAAGAAGAAGTTCAAGAGGCTAAAAAGGTTTGAAGATGAAGATTCAGACACAGAAGAAGGGGACGCACGCACCCAGATTGCCAATGAGATCTTTCATGGTTCCGGAGATGTAAGCATTACACTCTTTGCTTGGAGAGGGGGTTACATTGGGAACCCTAGACACTTATAGGTCTCTTTTATGGTCCTGGAGATGGTTGTTTTTAATGTCTTTCTATACTACTATGTTTTGGCTGTCATTATGTATGGTTGTTGTTTGTTGTAATTATGATTGTTGTTTTGCCTGTATGTGGAACAGGACCTGAGTTGGGATAGGATTACTCTGTGTGTTCTGTGTAGTGATTTCTCTGTTTGGTTTATTAAGGGGGGTGAGGGTCAATTAGGATGTTTGGTGGTGGTGTGTTCAAGTATCCTTGAGTGAAAATTATGTGGATATATTTAAGTTGGGGGTGATGGTGGGAGGTTTATTGTAAATGTGTTGGAAGTAGTGTGCTGGGGCTTTTTTCTTATGTTTGGGTGGTGGCTGGGGTGAGGAAGGGTCAGTTCTTTGCTGAAGTGTTGGGTTCTAATCATGGCTAGGTTTATTTTGATTGATACTAATTTTGTTTCAGCATGTAGGTGTGGGGTGGGTATGTTGTGTGTACATGCTATGGTTATTCTGTCTGTTTTTAAGTTTGTTTGCCTGTGGTTGGTAATTGATGAGAAAGTTTGACTATGAGCGGGTGGGGTGAATGTTGATCATGTAATTGCATTGAGACAGGTGAAAAAATGAACTATGTGAGATGTAAAGTATATGGCAGCTTCATGAATCTGGCCTGGAGAAAGCTTATAATTGTGTAGAATGGGAAGAATTATGACAGGAATGGAGTAGCGAGTGAGTGTGTGTGTATGTTGGTTTGGGGTGGGAGGGTGGGGATATTTGACACCATTTTAGTATAGTATCTAGTGTGGGGGGGGGGATGTTTCTCAGTGTGTGTGGTTGTACTACAATAGAGTATAGATGTTAGGTTATGAAAGCTGCAGTAATGAATAGTTTTCTAATGTTATAGAGTGTAGCCATTGGCTGTGGATTTATCCTTTGTATCATGTAATAAAGAAGTTTTGTGCATTTTGTAGTGCAAAAGTGCCATGCGCAGGAGCTAGATGGCTATTTATGGAAGAGATTAATAGTGGGAGGTGGTTTGAGTGTGGCCTGTACTGTTTTTTCCCTATTTTTACCAAGCTATTTGAAGGTTAGATGAGAAATGGGTGGCAAGTTTTGTTTGAATTTTTGCTTCTGCAGGAAGAGGAAGAAGAACATGTTCCCGCTCGTCCCGTGCAGCCGGAAGAGTACCGCAGTGAAGAGGAGGGTGAAGAGTCTGACGGGGAGGGGAGCTTCATCGTGGATGATGATGGCCGCCCCATGCAGAAGAGTAAGAAGCGTCCCGTGTATGGGGATGAAGGGCTGGAGGCTGCCAGGGACATCTTCGGCTGCGACTTCGACTATGAAGAGTTTGAGCAATATGAAGGTAGGTTCTCCTTGAAGGGCATAATGACTGGCTTGCAGGGTGGGAGGGGGTCAAGAGTGTTCCCCCTGATGTTTCCTTGTTCACGCAGATTGGGAAGAGCAGGAGGAGGATGCTGAGGATGATAATTACGAAGATGAAGATGATGTGGACAGGGAGGTGTCGAGAAAGTCCAAGGAGAGCAAAAGGAGGTCCACCAAGAAGTCAATTTATGAGGCAAGTCTGTTTCAGCTCTCACCCAGGGCAGGAGCCCCCGCTCTTAAGACTGGGGTGTCGCCCTTTTGGGCCTCATTGCTTACTTGTGTTCTAAATTGGCCCCAGACAGGGTGCTAAAGAGCACCCACCCCACTTTGTGAGAAATTGGTAAATGTTTTGAGTCCTTTTTTTTAATAATTACAACCCTGTTTTTCCATAAATGAAATTTACCTGTCCTGGTTATTATAGAGTGCAGGTGGGGCTGTTAAAACCTCCATCCCATTCTCGAGCTTGTGTAAGAGACAACTAAACCCTGATATGGGGTCTGCTCTGGGTAGCTTTCTTCCTGAAACATCCCACAAATGCAGCAGGTTGATTTGTTTCTACTCCATCTTTTGTGGGTGAGTGGTAAAGAGGTTATTATCAAGGTTTCCTGTAATGGAAATGAGATTGCCACTACCTTGCTGACATAGGTGCTCTCTAGATATGACACACAGATACACCCTGCTAGAAATGAATGTAAACGCTATGTTGAGAACACATTTCCTATATAATAATCCTATGAATTTGTGTGCTAAATTTAGAAACACTATGTTGGGGTGCGTTTCTCATATAATAATCCTAGGAACTTGTGTAGACCTTGGAAACACTGTTAGGGATACATTTATATAATAATCCCATTAATTTGTGTACTGACCTTGGAAACACTATGTTGCGGACACCTTTATATAATAATCCCATGAACTTGTGTACTGACCTTAGAGACATGTTAGGGACACATTATATAATAATTTGATGAATTTGTGTACTGACCTTGGAAATGCCATATTGGAGACACGTTTCCTCTATAATAATCCCATGAATTTGTGTAATGACCTTGGGGCGATTCGGGAGATTCGCTGGCGTTTACTTTCTTCAAGATGGTTTCATCTTTTCAGCATAATTAGGAGTTGCCACGAGGCTGGTACAATTTAATGAGAAAACAAAGTAGGAGATAGGAATTTGGGGTAATAGAATAATCTACCATTGGCTAGCTCAAGGTTGGTTGAATCCTGAATCAAACCAATGTAAATTAATAGAATTATTATATAAAAGTGGGCGCCCGATCTGGCGAATCCGCCTTTTTTTTATTCATTACAAGCAGAATGAGGTACCCGGCGTTGCCTGGCTAAAAAATATAAATTCATAATCAAGATAGAGATTAAAATTCTTATATTTATCACAAATTATTCCTTAACCATTGCTACATCACAATACTTCTTGGTAGAGAATATTCTTTGTCTTTTCCTTGTGGTGCATGGACAAAAAGGTTGCTTTTGCTTCCCACATGTGAACAACAATGTAAGGTAAAAACACCCATCTCTGAGAGGGTCTAACCACAGCTCACGTTTCTCTGATCGAACAAATTAAGGATTAATAGATATAAATAGTTTTTAAGAACTGCGATGCCCGGCTAACGCCACGTTTGTGATATTTATTCTCCAGCATTTATCGAAATACAACCAATCTAGCGCACTTGTGCATTCTAACACTCCATTTTTGCTCAAGATATTGTGTGTGTCTTGTAGCGCATTTACACTCAATGGCTCTTCTTCACTGTTCCACAATTCAGGTGTTTGAGCCAAGCGACCTTGAGCGGGGTCACCTGACAAGCCAGGATCACGAAATCCGGAAGACCGACATCCCAGAGCGATTCCAGTTGAGGCAGATCCCCGTCACCCCGACCCGCGCCGAAGGGGACGACAGAAGCACTGACAAAGAGCTGGAAGACGAAGCGAAGTGGATCTACTACCACGCCTTCTACAGGCCTTTCATCTCGAACCAGGTAAGGGGGTGTCTTTCGTGCTCTGTGGGGCCGAGGTGGCAGCGTGTTACCCTCTGCCTTGCCCCTGAGGTTTGGGAAATGGTGTGAAAACAGCTTTGCAGAATAAGGTCGGGGTACTGATTTTTATACTGTTTTCACGAGTTTATGTGGTGTTTGTTAGGAGTAAGAGAACCGCCCCTATGGTGTGTGCAATGCATCTTAGAATGTAACCAGGAGTTCTGGGTAGCGTAGTAGATACAGCGTTGGATTTCTAATGTTGAGGTGTCGGGTTCAACCCCAGCGAGAGTGCACATAGAGGTTTGGATACTGATTGGTGGACGCGCTTTGCTTATCTATCCCCCAGGGGTAGGTAGATTGTACACAGGTCTTCACACAAAGCCAGTCACAACACCACTGTCTGTCATCGTCCGTATTCACAGCCCAATGCACACACTGCACCCCTTCTTGATGTCAAAAACACACATACCCCACCCCCAAACGAGCACCGTCCACTGATGCCCCTGGCTCATCATCAGTTGTCATGCTCATCTTTATGTTGGTTTCATTATCTTGTCGGGGGGGATTTTGTTCATGAATGAAACATGATGGCGCAACATATCATTCTTGAAATGGGCCAAGAGGCTATGTTGTGTAACCACCTATTATAATAATCCTAGGCATGCGTTTAATAACCTTTGATTGTAGCTCATACTTCAATTTCACATTGTGCCCTGCTTTATTTTTTTTCATTTTATGGCATTGATGCATACCCATACCTACTGATTAAGCATGGCATGTCTGATATACTACACTGAAAAAGTAAAGGTCATAAGTAGGTTCTTAATATCATGCAGGACCCTATCTACCCCGACGAATGGCAGTAACTCGATGTGGTATCGATTGCACAAGGGAATGGGATACCTCTGGAGAAATGCCCATAGTTCCGTTATTTGTAGGTGCAGGATCTTGGGTACAAATATACCTGGCCGCTACATGCCATAAATTCTCGATTGGCTTTGATGAGTCTGTGAATTATTCTGATGGAATACTCCATCGTTTTGGGGGGTATATTAAGTCCATGAATTGGTACAAATGGTCACAAAGGAGTATAATTTATCGGTTGCTGGTCAATGAGGTGTTCAACCGGACCACCGCACCCAACCCAGGCAATGGAACCACTACCAGCCTGCACAACGACTTGTTACCAACTATCTCCATTGCCTCATGAGCTCTGCGCAACACCTGAACCCTACCATCAGCCCGAAACAACTGGAACTATGACTCATCGGAGCACGCCACATGTTGCCAGTCCTTCGTTGTCCAATTAGCGACATCACCCGTCTTCTGTACAGTGTGGCTTCCACAAGTTCCACTCCACATTGGATGCTCTGCTCTGACTGGAAAATGCCTTCTCCAAGGCTTCCTTTGTAGACAGCACTATGCCATGGTGTTTTTCAATCTGGAGAAGGCTTATGATACCTCGTGGCAATACGGTATCATGGAGACTCTCCACACGATGGGGGCGAGGGGACGCCTCCCAATTTGTATATCTGAATTTTTAAAAGATCATCGATTCTGCATATGGGTGAGGGGAGCCCTGTCCAGCCCAATGGAGCAGGAAGAGGGTGTCCCGCAGGGAAGTGTCCTTAGTGTCACACTCTTTGCCCTGATCATCAACGGCATCACCTCGGTGCTGTCCGAAAGTGTTCTTGCTACGCTCTACGTGGACGACCTTTCTAACTCTTTTGGCGCGGCCCAGACACCAATTATGGAGCGTCGACTCTAACAGACATTGAATCGCGTCTCTCGCTATGCCGAAGCGCACAGGCTTTGGTTTTCCTTGGCCTAGACTAAGGTGGTGCACTTATGCCGCCATCCACGTCCCCAATTGAGAGCCTACTTGTTGATACTGGGGAGATGCCACTCACTCTGCGCTGTACCACAATGCATTATCCGTCTGTATGCGCGAGCCTGGCGCCTCCCAGAGACTCGAGTCATACCCTAAGCCATTTGGGTTTAGGGCTATGAAACTCCTTTGAGAGCTCGGTATATCTTTTAGGGCGGTGGCGCCCCTGGTTCTGCCCAGGACGCTACCCTAAAGTGTACTTACTACCTTTGACTATTTGTCACCTCGCCTCTGCTCCCAAAGCTTCTACAGCGCCCGGATTATTGCGTCCAGCCCTTTTGGAGCACATTTCATGTCACGCTGGAACTGTTGCAGTTTATACAGTTGGCTCCAAGTCCCAATAGGGGTCAGTTTCCACGCTGTATCCCCTTGTTTGAAGTCAGTGAGGCTCTTCCAGGCATTGCATTGCGTCTGTCTTCACCGCCGAGCTGGTTGCAATGCAGCGCTTGTGTCTTTCGGATGTCCTCATTGGTTATACTTTTATTTACATAATGTGCCTTCAGCACACTCTTTTTCTCTCGATTTATTTCTTTGTGAGCCTCATTTTAAAGAAATGTTAGCCGAAATTCACATGTTCATTTTTATTCACTAAACCCCTCAACACAGATTTTTTTATTCACTAAACCCCTTGATACATAGACTTTTATTCACTAAACCCCGCAACACATAGATTTTTATCCGCTAAACCCCTTGATACATAGACTTTTATTTACTAAACCCCTTTAACACAGATTTTTATTCACTAAACCCCTTGACACAGATTTTTATTCACTAAACCCTTTGACACATAGATTTTTGTTTACTAAACCCCTTGATGCTTACATTTTTATTCATTAAACCCGTCAATTTGTACATTTTTATTCCCTAAACCTCTTAATGCATGCATTTTTAGTCACTAAACCCCTCAACACATATTTTTTATAACAAAACCCATCAACATGTAAATTTTTATTCACTAAACCTCACAAAACCCTTTGACACATACATTTTTATTCACTAAACCCCTCAACATGTAAATTTTTATTCACTAAACCCCTCAATGCATGCATTTTTAGTCACTAAACTTTGCAACACATACATTTTTAGTTAATATATCCCTTGACTCATATTTTTATTCATTAAACCCCTCAACACTAAGTTTTAATCACAAAATCCCCTCAGCATGTATTACTATTCACTAAACCCCTCAACACTAATTTTTAATCACAAAATCCCCTCAGCATGTATTACTATTCACTAAACCCCTCAACATGTAGATTTGTCCACATTTAAATCCTCAGAACAAATGGTTTGGGTTTATTAAGAACGAGCCTGTCATTTGCATCTACACTCATCAGACCCTTGACTGGCTGTCTTATTTTCCAGGAGGGTAGAGAAGAGGCAAGAAATCGATCTCGGCGTGATCATCAGATGATCCAGAAGATCTACAATTCTCTAGACTTAATCCGCAATAGCACGTGTGAAGTCCCTTTCATCGCCTTCTACCGCAAAGAGGAAGTCCAGCCCGAGTTGAACATTCACGACTTGTGGAAGATCTACAAGTTTGATGAAAAGTGGTGTCAACTGAAAGGACGGAAGAACAATTTTGTCTCTCTCTACAGGAAAATGGTCGAGTTTCAGACTGTGAATATTATGAAAGATATGGATTCTCCCATTCCGGAGGATGTTCGAGTTATCAAGGAAGAGGATATATTAAGGTGAGTTGAGAGTACCGGTACTCGTAATCAACCAGTCTCATTCTGCCGCTGGGTAAAGAGCACTTCCCTTTACTGGTTTCCAGGGATTACACTAAAGCGGTAGAGTTTGCTGCATTACTCTTACCATTTTTTTATTTTTTGTTAATCTTCCTCCCGCCACTTAGGTTTTCCGGGTCCCTTTTGGCAATACAAAGGGTTAAAGGGAACCTAAAAGGTGCTTTTTTTTCTCTTTAGTTGACACAGCCCAGCAGCAAAGCTGGGCAGAGGTGGGGAAACCTTTTTTGAGCTGTGGGTGAAAATTTCTAATGAAAGAAGCCAGCGGGTGACAAATAAGAACTGAGTTTGGGAGTAAAACGATTTCAGCAACAGTGGTTGAGGACAAGGTCTAAGAACAAACGTGGCCTTCATTGTGCAAGAAGCTATTCACTTCATTAGGCTCGCGGGCGAGGGTTTACCCACCCCTGGTGTAGGGAGAGGAGAAATAAGAGTAGGAAAGTGTCAGTCAGTTCCAAATGACATGACCACCCACCTAGATGCACTACTGGAGTCGGACTACCCTACTTGGATGTATTCTGCCTGAAGTTATGTTTCAATAGCACTTCCACTTCATAGTATTGCATGGACCGCCAGCACAGGGGTGGGGGGGTAAAATTTCCCCAGCATGCAACAACCTCCCTCAACTCTTAACTTTCCCGTAAGGGGCGCGGCGATTTGCCATCCTGGTCGTCGTGGTGACGGGATTCAGCACCCCGTCCGACCCCAGCTTAGCCTCTTCTCCTTCCTTCAAAACACTTGTGTTTCCCCCCGGTTTCCTCGCTTTTCATACAACCTCTCCCACAACTTTCTCTGGTCAGCCTCTAATTTCACAGGGTAGATGCTGACCTTCTTCTCTGCCAATCGTCCCGGATTGGGGGTGAGGGAGGAGGGGACAATGTTCCCTAACCCCTGAGCTCCGGTCTGGGTGGTTGGTTTTTAACAACCTGCTTCATCCCCACCCATACCTTCCTCACATCCCTTTTCCTCTCCTTTTCACCATCTATCTTTTTTACGCCGTATCGAAGGTGGAACCGCCATCCCGATGGACTGCCAGGCCACCAGGCGGGAGGGGTGGTCCGAAATGGCCGCGCCTGGCCCTGCCGGGCCTGTAAGCACCTCTTGCAGTGCGGGCTACTACGAGAGATGATGCGCGATTGCGTCCCTGATACAAATAGGGTCACCATGCCCAATGATGAGTGCAAAAAAAACCCAACCCTCAACTTTCCCTGTATCATCAACGGAGCCGCCCTCGGGCAGCTCGACCCCTGTGCTTGCGCTGGGTACCCTCCATATCTGTCTAACAGGAGAGGAGGCTTACTCCTCTCCTTCGCCTACGGGTGTAGGGGACTACGCCTCACCTCCTTCTCTGGAGGTGCTTTCAGGCACTTCCCTCTTTCCAGCGGCAGTCCCCTCTGTTCTTTCCAAGGGGACTGCCAAGAAAGCCAGCAGGCAGCCCTTAGCCAGGCGCTCCACATCGAAGTGGCTCGGTAGGGCAAACCCCCTTAGGGGGGAGAGGGAAGCCAGGCCCCTTCGGTCGCTTCCCTCAAAAGACCTGCTGGCAAGAATTTTAAACCTTGCCGGCGTCAAGGCCTGTGCCTCCCCAAACAAGACTGGTGACGCTGCCAAGAGGACCTGCGATGTCCTGGGAGGAGATGGCCAACTGGAGGCCCCTCCTGTGATAGACATTGGCTTTGAGGAAACCCAGCCTCAGACGGTAGGGCC
Source organism: Ceratothoa steindachneri (assembly GCA_963969495.1). NCBI lineage: Eukaryota > Metazoa > Arthropoda > Malacostraca > Isopoda > Cymothoidae > Ceratothoa > Ceratothoa steindachneri. The sequence continues at coordinate 98,852,196 of OZ018329.1, forward strand.
TTCCATTGGGGGGAATCCGGGCTCGGCGCCAAGCACCGAACCCGAATCCGCCCCTATGCAAGGTCCTCCTCAAACAGCTGGGGCCTCCGAGGCAGTACAAGGAGGGGAGGGATCTCCTCTGACCAGTGCCCCTGCGACCACCAGGGCCTTCTCCATTTCGGAAAAGGACCTGGCTGAGGCCGGTTCATCTGGCCTGGGGGCTTCTGCCGGCGGAGGGGAGAAGCGGGTTCATTCCCCGCCCTCCTCTCCTAAACAGAAGAAGAAAAAGACAAGAAAGACAAAGAAGGCTCGGGGCTCCTCTCCATCCGCGGGTGCTGCGGGGACAGATGGGTCTGCTGCCACTTTGGTAGGCGACCAAGCCAAGATCGGCACATTCGGTCCCTCTGCCCCCCAGGGTGCGGAGCCCCTGACTATGACAAAGACGAAAAGTGCACAGGGTGGAGCCTCGATGACATCGGGGCCCCTCATTCAGAAGTTACCTGGCGTTTTCGAGCCCGCTGTCTTCAAACGCTTCCTCGTTATTCGCTCCACTGATGGTACTATGTTGTCCAAGGGCAACATGATCCATCAGAGGAGAGGATTAGCTAGTGCAATTGGTAGAGAGCCGAAGGTGACCCGTTTCTCGGACGGGAGCCTTCTGGTGAATGTGGCGAATCCCTCCGAGGCGGCCAAGATAAGTGCTCTTCGGACACTTCATGGCACCCCGGTGAGTGTGACGCCGCACTCTACTATGAACTTGATGAAAGGAGTAGTTTATGCGAGGGAACTCGTTGACTACTCCATAGAGGACATCACCTTACAGCTGGCCGACCATGGGGCAGTCAAGGTCGAACGTGTGATGAGAAAACAGGGAGGGGCCTCGAGACCCAGCCCTACACTCTTCGTCACGTTCGACTGTGACAAGCTCTCTGAGTCGGTGCGTGCCGGTTGTTACCGCTACCGCGTGAAGGCATTCGTGCCACTGCCGCGGCGGTGCTATTACTGTCACCGCTTCGGCCATACGAATCGTTCTTGTAGACGTGCAAAGTCGGGGTCACCCGAAGTATGTGTAAATTGCTCCAAGGCCGCACACGATAAGTCTAAATCGTGTGTGGCCAGGTGTATCAATTGAGGGAAGCCGCACCCCGCTTCTTCGAAGCAATGTGGTGCATATCTCCTTGAGAAAGAAATCCTGGCCGTTCAGGCCAAGGATCGACTCTCATTCCGAGAGGCTAAGGGCTTGGTCCTGGCGCGCCCAGCTCTGCCTGGGACGTCATATGCCTCAATAGTTATCAAGGCACCTTCTGCTCCTGGCCCATCCAGGCCAACGAGCACGGTTGTTTCCGCGGCCATTGGTTGCCCTTCCGAGGGCTCTACCCAACCCGGGCGCTCCCCTGGTAAAGCTGGTGGCAAAAAGGGTTCATACCCAGCCCCGGCTAAAACCAGGGCTCCCCCCTCTTTCCCCAGCGTGACCGTTTCCCGTAAAGGCGAAACGGCCACGCGCCTCCACCGAGTCGTTAGACTCACAGGAGGCAACACCCCTGAAGTTGGTTGCTAGGCCATCATCCGGGGTTCCTATAGCTGTCCGCCGAAAGGACAGCAACAAAGGAGCTTTGGCTCCTTCGCCCACGCCTAGTGGTGGAGCGAGTGACTCGGAGACAGTGGTTCCTCGAAAAGAGGGCCCCCCGCCTCCGAAGCCGCAACGCCCGCCTAAGGTTTCGAGGCGGAGAGAGGAAAAGTCTGGAATGGCGAGCCCAACCTCCCCCAATAAGTCCTCGAAGGCGGCAGCGCCTTCAGCGCTTTGTCCGGCCAACAGCGCTCGGGGTTCTGCCTCCGGGAAGCGTACGGCCATTCCCGTGAGGGTCTTCTGTTCGAGGAGGGCCCCCGCGTCTCCTCCGAGCTAGGCCTGGAGGGCATTTCCCTTCAATGGAATTGCCGTGGACTCCGGGCCAACTGGGATGAGCTGCGGAGGCTCGTCTCGTCCCGTTCCCCGTTAGCTATCTTTTTGCAGGAGACCATGCTAGGCGCGTGCCCCCTGCCCGCCCTCCCCGGGTATAAGGGTTTTGCGACCCCACCACCGCGGGATGGCCGGGCTGTGGTATGCGTGCTTTACATCCGGCATGATGTCTCCGTCTTCCTTTCTCTTTAGATACCTCCTTTCAGGCAGTGGCTTTGCAGCTGCACCTGGATATGAGGTATACTATCATTTCTTCGTACATTCCACCGTCAGCTGACTTCGACGCGGGGGACTTCCGCCGCGTCGTGCCACGGTTGCGGAGGCCCTTTCTCTTGCTTGGAGATCTGAACGGCAGGCATCCTCTCTGGGAAGATTACCCAATAAATCCCAGGGGACAAGTCCTTGCCGATCTAATCGAAGAGCTTGAGTTGAGAGTCCTAAACTTGGATGAGTTTACCCATCACTGTCCGAGAACCGCTTCATTTTCTTGCCTTGACCTATCTTTGTGCTCTTCGGATGCACAGCCTGATTTTGATTGGGGGGTGGTCGATGACCTCCATGGTAGTGATCACTTTCCCATTCAATTATCATTTTCAGGGCAACTGCCGCCTGAGAGCCCACCTCGGTGGTGCTTGGCGGTGGCCTGCATTTCAGGAAATGACTAAATTATCTATCTCAGTCGAGGAATTTAGGTCGGTAGATGAGGCCGTTGAGTTCTTCTCCGGCAACCTCATAGCCGCGGACCTGACGACTATTCCTAGAACGTCTGGCTGTTTTGCACGCCGACCATTTCCATGGTGGTCAGCCGAGTGTGGACGCCCCTCAAACAGAAGCGTTATGCCTACATGCGCTATAAGCGGCGCCCGAACGATTTCACTGTCGCTGAATTTCGTCGTGCTAGGGCTAGGTTCCGGTATATTTCGAAGCACGCCCGCCGCTCTTCTTGGCGGGCATACGTGTCTTCACTTAACGGGAAGACCCCTTTAGCAGAGGTGTGGAAGCGAGTCAAAAGGATTCGGGGCAAGTTCTCGGAGGACCCCCCTCCCGTTCTCCAAGAGAATGGGACCGCAATCTTGGACTTCGCGTCCGTGGCGGAATCGTTCGCGACCGCTTTTTCCGCATTCTCTAGACAGGATACTGCTCCGCCAGCATTCATTGCACGTCGTGATGTAGCGGAAGGCCGCCGGCTGGACTTTACCTCCAGAGGCGGAGAACCCTTCAACGAGAAGTTTACTGTGAGTGAGTTGCGCTCCGCTCTTGCTTCGTGCGCGGGCCCGCCTATGGCCCGGACGATGTCCCGTACGCCATGCTTCGACCCCTGGGTGAGCGAGGCATGGCCTTTATGGTAGATTTGTTCAACAGGATCTGGGTGGAGGGTCTTCTCCCAGATTCCTGGCGAATCGCTACTGTGCCTCCTTTCGCAAACCGGGGAGAGATCACTCTACTCCGACCGGTTTCCGCCTAATCTCTCTAACCTCTTGCGTGTGTAAGTTGATGGAGAAATTGGTAAATGTTAGATTCGTCTTTTTCCTGGACAGCGGAGTCCATCTGTCTTCTGCACATTGCGGCTTCCGCAAGTTCCACTCCACGTCGGATGCTCTGCTCCGACTGGAAAATGCTGTCTGCGAGGCTTTCCTTCGTAGACAGCACTACGCCACGGTGTTTTTCGATCTGGAGAAGGCCTATGATAACGCATGGGGATACGGTATCATGGAGACTCCACACGATGGGGGCGAGGGGACGCCTCCCAATGTTTATATCTGAATTTTTGCGAGATCGTCGATTCCGCGTACGGGTGGGGGGAGCCCTCTCCGACCCAAAGGAGCAGGAAGAGGGTGTTCCGCAGGGAAGTGTCATCAGTGTCACACTCTTTGCCGTGAGCATCAACGGCATCACCTCGGTGCTGCTGGAAGATGTTCTCGCTACGCTCTACGTGGACGACCTTTCGATCTCTTTTGGCGCGGCCCTGATGCCAACTCTGGAGCGTCGACTCCAACAGGCATTGAACCGCGTCTCTCGCTATGCCGAAGCGCACAGGTTTCGGTTTTCTTTGGCCAAGACTTAGGTGGTGCACTTCTGCCGCCATCCACGGCTTCACCCTGACCCAGATTTGTTTCTTAATGGGGTGCGCCTGGATGTGGTTGAATCGCACCGTTTCCTTGGTCTTGTATTCGATCGACCTCTCACCTGGTAGGCTCATATTCGCAGCCTTAGGGTCTGTTGTACCCGCGCCATGGACATTCTCCGTTCCGTGACGTTCAGTGCTTGGCGTGCTGATAGGGCTACTGCCCTACTTTTTTATCGATCCTTTGTTCGTTCGAAGCTCGACTACGGATGCGAGTTTTATGCATCCGCAGCCGAGCGTTTATTGCGGAAGGTGGATTTGATCCGCCACACCGGCCTTCGCCTTGCGGCCGATGCCTTCCGCACTTCCCCCATTGAGAGCCTATTGTTCGATGCTGGGGAGCTGCCACTCGCTCTGCGCGGCGTGCAGTGCATCACTCGCCTGTACGCGCGAGTCCAGCGCTTCGCTCAGTCGCCAACAGCTCTCACTGCATCCGCAGCTGATCTCGACGTTGCCTATGCCGCCGAGAGACACCAGTCATACCCTAAGCCCTTTGGGTTTAGGACCAGGAAACTCCTTCGAGAGCTAGATATAGCTCTCGGACCGGTGGCGCCCCTGGTTCTGCCCAGGACGCCACCCTGGAGGATACCACATTTGGCTTTTTGTCGCCACGCCTCTGCTCCCAAAGCTTGTACGGCGCCGGGAGTATTGCGTTCGACCTTTTTGGAGCGCACCTCGTGTCACGCTGGAACCGTGCCAGTGTATACGGATGGCTCCAAGTCCCAAGAGGGAGTCGGCTTCCACGCCGTGTTCCCTCTGTTTGAAGTCAGCGAGGCTCTGCCAGGCGCTGCGTCTGTCTTCACGGCCGAACTGGTTGCAATACACCACTCGGTACGGGAGATCACGCGACGTGCCCGGTTCGGAGACCGGATTGTGATCTATAGCGACTCAAAAAGTTCCCTGAGCGCTCTCGGGGCATTGGAATCTCCGCATTCCCTCGTTCGCGATATCCGTGACGCCACGGTTTTGGCGAGCCGGGTGGATGTCGAGATTATCTTCTACTGGGTTCCTGGACATGTAGGAATTGCGGGGAATGAGGGCGCCAAAGAGTCCGCGAGGACTCTGCGACCGGACCTGCGTTTCGCTCTTCCTCACACAGACTACATGGCAGGAGTATGGGCAGCTCTTCGGACTGCTTGGCAAAGATGATGGGAGACAGTCGAAGGGAACTTAAAGTTGCGTGCCATTTCGCCGCGACTGTTCCCATGGACCTATCCCCCAATTCCGCGATGGCTTCAGGTCGCTTTCTGTCGTCTCCGAATCGGACACACTCGTGTGACGCATCGCTATTTGATGGAGCGCTCGCCTGCGCCCTATTGTGACGACTGCGTCATCCCCCAGACTATCCGGCACATTCTTGTTGAATGTCCTAGTCTGGGTGATGTTCGCGCACGTTGCCTGTCCCGGTACCGGATGGGCGGGGTCGCTACCGCCTGTCCCTTGTACTTGGGACGAGTTCGTGCACATTGACTTGTGGACTTGTTGACTTTTCGTGGGAGGCCGGGCTTCTCCCCTTTATTTAAGTAGGTTCTATTTTTGTTTTTGTTTTTTTGTATGTTCTCTTTGTAGGTTGCACGCTCCTGCACCGGGGTGAAGGGTTCCTTCGCCCGATGCCGCAGATTGCTTTCTCATTGTTAAGTTTTTTCAATATTTATTATTGTTATTTTTTCATAATTTTATTTTAAAGTAGCCTTGTTCTAGGCTGTCGTATTTCCGGCGACTTATGCCCAAGTGGGCCGTCGCCAGATGGGCTCTAAAAAAAAAAATGGTGACCATATGTGTCTTCACTTAGCGAGAAGACCCCTTTTGTAGAGGTATTGGAAGCGAGTCCAAAGGATTCGGGGCAAGTTCTCGCAGCCTCGTCCCCCCCGTTCTCTAGGAGAATGGGACCGCAAGCTCGGATTTTGCGACTGCTTTCTCCGCATTCTCCCCTGCATCTTGTGACGACTGTGTGGTCCATCAAACAGTCTGGCACATTCTTTATAAGTGTCCGAGTCTAGGGGATCTCGCAGCTTATCTGTCCCGGTACTGGGATGAGCAGGGTCGATAATGCTTGTTCCTTATATTCAGGACGGGTTCGTGCATCCATGATTGCTGTAGTGTTGAATTTTGGAGACAATGCCCCCTCCGTTCCTTAGCGTTGGTTGCATGCTCGGGCGTTGTAGCGTGGCGGGCTTCCAGTGAAGTCGCCAGTTGGGCTCTCTCAACACTCTCCTCCCCCACCCCACCCACAAGATTTCAGATCTCTATCCAGGCTTGAGAGTGTATAACCTCAGAGTGGCACTGCCCACCATTACTACTAGTGTTATCCCATGACTTTGCTAACCACGAGCCCAACAAAATCCCTGCATATACGGGGCTAAATCGATGAATTAGGTCCAATGATTCCTCCTCCTCTCTTAGGATTGAAGACATCGAGTCACCGGAGGAATTTAACGATTTCTACAAGCATTTCTTGCTCTACTACGGCAAAGACCAAGAATTGATGCGCGAGCATTTCAAGGCGAAAAACAGGGAAAGACTTACTCGTACCATAACCAAGACTGTAAAGGTAAGTGAATTTTTGAATTGTCCTAGGGTTGGTCTTTTCAAGAGCCGTCCCCACAAGAAGCTCTTTCACCATTTTGGAGGTGCCACCTCCAGCAGTCTAGACTCTAAAATTCTATTGACCGGCGTTTCTCGGTAGAGTCATGGATGACCTGTTTCTCAGACAGGACATTTCTGGTTGTGGTTAACCCTGTATAGTCTCTGGTCATTTGTGGCAATAACCTAGTAGTTTCGCCACTTAAAATCAACCAATCTCTGATCACTTGACGGCACATCTGCGCGAGCTACCTCACATTACCTTAATTTGTAAAAGGGGTAGTTTATACCAAAGAACTGGTAAACGAATCCTTAGAGACATTATCGAAGATTTGGCAAACCAGGGGTCCATCAAAGTCGAGGATCTATGGAATCTGGGTTTCGAGCCACCCGACCCTAGTCGTTACTTTAGAGCTGGAAAGGTTCCCCAAGTCGCTGTGGGAAGGATTTTGTGCTATTTCTTCAGAGGTGTAATACCTGCCCCCCGCTTCGGCCATAAAGCCTTTTGGGTGTCCAAAATCGGGTATATTCCAGATATGTGTAAACCGTTCCGAGGCTGATTCTTGTAAAGCAAAGTGTGTGAATTGTGGCTTCTTCAAAGTATTGCGAAACGTCTCTATTTGAAAAGGAGAGCTCGGTCGTTCAAGTTATCTACTTTCCAGGCATCGTTTTTCTTTTTTTATACTCTTATTATGACGCTAAATGCAAGGGAGAGTTGGCGAATGCTGATCCGCTTCAAAGCGCGGCCTCTCCCTTTCTCGATATCAGTGAAAACGAGGCACCCCTTAAACCGGTGGAGGGGCTCTTCTCTCACCACGATGCGGTAAAGGGGCTTTTCCTTTGCCATCTTTGGAGCCGCCTTCGGGCAGCTCTACCGCAGAAAAGGGGCCCGTCCAACCCTCTAACGGAGAGGAGGTCTACTCCTCTCGTATCTGTATTGGTGATGGAGGCTTTACCCGACCCCTTTATTTGGACAGGCTGCCCAGAATCGACCGCTCCCGGTGGAACAGCTCGATAGGGGCAACGGATAGCGGGGCCCATCGGGCCGTACCAGGAATATTTAGTTTGCAGGCGGTCGGCGTCCCTGTCCCCCTCTCTTTACCGTTGAAGGTCGGTTCGCCAACCCAGGACGACCGGATTGAAGGGTCCTCGATTCGCATTCCCTGAGTTGGACATGATCCTAGGGGTGACCCAGCCCCAGATGGCAGGATTTTCCATCAGAGGACAGCATTAGCTATCTTAATTGGTAGAGAGCCGAAGGTGACCCGTTTCTCGTACGAGAGCCTTCTGGTGAATGCGTCGAATCCCTCCGCACTCTACCATGAACTGCGTGAATGGATTAGTTTTGCGAGAGAACTCGCGGATTACTCCATAGATCACATCACCTTAGAGCTGGCCGACTATGGAGGGGATCAAGGTCGAGCGTGTGATGAGAAAGCGAGGGGCTTAGAGACCCACCCCTAAACACTTCGACACGTTCGACACTGCCTGTTGGTATCGCTGCGCGTTAAGGCATTCGTGCCACTGCCGCGGAGGTGCTACTACTGCCACCTCTTCGGCCATACTAATCGCTCCTGTAGACGTGCAAGGTCGGGGTTACCCAAAGTCTGAAGTTGCTCCAAGGCCGTACACGATAAGTCCAAATCGTGTGTGACCAAGTGTGTCAATTGCGGAGAGCCGCACCTCGCTTCTTCGAAGAAATACGGTGCGAATCTCCTTGAGAAGGAAATCCTGGCCGTTCAAGCCCAGGATCGTGTCTCATTTCGCGAGGCTAATGAGTTGGTCTTGCCGTGCAGCGCGCTGCCTGGGAGGTGTTCTGCCTCATTGTTAAAAAAAGGCACCCTCGGCTTCTGTCTCCTCCAAGGCTAGGAGCACGGTCTCCTGGCGACTCGTGCCTTCCGCACTTTTCCCATTGAGAGCCTACTTGTCGATGCTGGGGAGATGCCACTCGTTCTGTGCCGTACACAGTGTATTATTACTGAACGCGCGAGCCCGGCGCTTCCCTCAGTTGCCAACAGCTTTCACTCAATCCGCTGCCGATCTCGACGGTGCCTATGCCGCCGAGAAACTCCAGTCATACCCTAAGCCATTTGGGTTCAGGGTTAGGAAACTCCTGCAGTGTAGTACCTTAATTATTCATCGCCACGCCTCTTCTCCCAAGCTTCTACAGCGCCAGGAGTATTGTGTTCGGCCTTTTTGGAGCACACTTCGTGTCACGCTGAAACCGTGGGTGGGAGAGGTGGTAGCGAAGAGCCTTGATCTGTTCTAGGCTTAGCTCCGAGTTTTAGGTTAGGTCATTCCTAAAGTGAGCACCTCCTCGGTATGGACAGAAATGTCTTCTGAGGTACTCTTAATTCATTGTAATTCTCTCTCTCTCCTTCCTCCCTCTCTATCTCCTTCCTCCCTCCCTCTCTCCTCTTCTCCCCCCCCTCTCTCCTCCCTCTCTCCTCTCCTCCCTCTCTCCTCTCCTCCCCTCCCCTCCCCTCCCTCTCTCCTCTCCTCCCAGATGCCAACTCTGGAGCGTCGACTCCAACAGGCATTGAACCGCGTCTCTCGCTATGCCGAAGCGCACAGGTTTCGGTTTTCTTTGGCCAAGACTAAGGTGGTGCACTTCTGCCGCCACCCACGGCTTCACCCCGACCCAGATTTGTTTCTTAATGGGGTGCGCCTGGATGTGGTTGAATCGCACCGTTTCCTTGGTCTTGTATTTGACCGACGCCTCACCTGGGAGGCTCATATTCGCAGCCTTAGGGTCTGTTGTACCCGTGCCGTGGATATTCTCCGTTCCGTGACGTTCAGCGCTTGGGGTGCTGATAAGGCTACTGCCTTACTTTTTTATCGATCCTTTGTTCGTTCGAAGCTCTACTACAGATGCGAGTTTTATGCATCCGCAGCCGAGCGTTTATTGCGGAAGGTGGACTCGATCCACCACACCGGCCTTCGTCTTGCGACCGGTGCCTTCCGCACTTCCCCCATTGAGAGCCTCTTGGTGTACGCGCGAGTCCAGCGCTTCGCTCAGTCGCCAACAGCTCTCACTGCATCCGCAGCTGATCTCAACGATGCCTATGCCGCCGATAGACGCCAGTCATACCCTAATCCCTTTGGGTTTAGGGCCAGGAAACTCCTTCGAGAGCTAGGTATAGCTCTCGGGCCGGTGGCCCATCTGGTTCTGCCAATGACGCCACCCTGGAGGGTACCACATTTGTCTATTTGTTGCCACGCCTCTGATCCCAAAGCTTGTATGTACAGCGCCGGCAGTATTGCGTTCGACCTTTTTGGAGCACACCTCGTGTCACGCTGGAACCGTGCCAGTGTATACGGATGGCTCCAAGTCCCAAGAGGGGGTCGCCTTCCACGCCGTATGCCCTCTGTTTGAAGTCAGCGGGGCTCTGCCAAGCGCTGCGTCTGTCTTCACTGACGAACTGGTGGCAACACACCACTCGGTACTGGAGATTACGCGACGTGCCTGGTTCGGAGACTGGATTGTGATGTATAGCGACTCACAAAGCGCCCTGAGTGCTCTCGGGGCATTGGAATCTCCGCATCCCCTGTTTCGCGATATCCGTGACGCCACGGTTTTGGCGAGCCGGGTGGATGTCGAGATTATCTTCTGCTGGGTTCCTATACATGTAGGAATTGCGAAGAATGAGGGTGCCAAAGAGTCCGCAAGGACTCTGTGACCAGACCAGCGTTTCGCTCTTCCTCACACCGACTACATGGCAGGAATACGGGCAGCTCTTCGGACTGCTTGGCAAAGAAGATGGGAGACGGTCGAAGGGAACTTAAAGTTGCGGGCCATTACGCCGTGACTGTTCCCATGGACCTATCTCCCAATGCCGCGACGGCTTCAGGTCGCTTTCTGTCGTCCTCGAATCGGACACACTCTTGTGGCGCATCTCTATTTGATGGAGCGCCACCCTGCGTCGTCCCCCAGACTGTTCGGCACATTCTTGTCGAATGTCCCAGTCTGGGTGATCTTCGCGCATGTTAGCTGTCCCGGTACCGGGATGGACGGGGTCGCTACCGCCTGTCCCTTGTACTCGGGACGAGTGCGTGCACATTGACTGGTGGACTTGTTGACTTTTGGGGGGAGGCCGGCCTTCTCCCTATTATTTAACCAGTTTTGTTTTGTTTTTGTTTTTCCCTTATAGGTTGCACGCTCTTGCGCCGGGGAACCTCTCCTAGACGTATGAGCATGCTTACTACTCGTTTCTTTTTCCCTTTTTTTAATTTCTGGTGTTGTTTGGGTTGTTTTGTTGTTTTTTTGTGTTATTGCATTATATTTTAAAGTAGCCTAGTACTAGGCAGTTTTTAATACAGCGACTAATGCCCAAGTAGGCAGTCGCCAGATAAGCTCTTTAAACAAAAATCTCCTCCCTCTCTCCTCTCCTCTCCTCCCTCACTCCTTCCTTCCTCCCTCGACCACCTTGCCGTCAGTGAGAGAGCTTGCGCGATCTGCTTGAGTTCAGCTAGCTAAGCTGGAGGACTTTTAGTCCGGCAGGGTCACCCATGCCAGTAAGGTAGCTTTATATGGATCCAGACAAAGAGTTGTCAAACTTCTCTACTACTTCTTTGATGCATCTCCCTATTAGCTTTATCTATTTTGTTCTCGTTAAGTTTCACTACCGTTCCTCAACTGTCGTTAAAAAAAAATACCCATCTATTATACGAGGAGCGGTCAATAAGTTTTGTAATTCGGATATAAGGAAACGAGATATGAAAAAAAGTGTTTTATTATTTTTCATATAACTACCCTCGACTTCAATGCACTTGCGCCACTTGTCCCTGAGGCTTCGAATTCCTGACAACCAGAAATCTCCCGACTGCTGTTCAATCCACTCTTGGACGGCGAGCCGGACAGCTTCATCGTCCCCAAACCGGCGTCCACGCAGTGCAGCCTTAAGCTGGCGGAATAAAAAGTAGTCGCTAGGGGCTAGATCTGGACTGTAGAGGGGATGGTTGAGCTCCTCGAATCTGCACTCGCGCAGGGCAGCTTGTGCAACTCTGGCTTTGTGGACAGGGGCGTGGAGGAGCAGGACACCGCGTGTCAACTTGCCGCGCCGCTTCTGACGGACGCACTTCTTCAACCCAGCCAGTTCCTCGGCGTAATATTGGCCTGTGATGGTCCTTCCACGAGGCGCATAGTCCACCATCAACACTCCCTCATAATCCCAGAAGATGGTGGCTATGATCTTCCTGGCTGAGGGTTGGGTCCGGAACTTGATGGGGGTCGGAGAGCCCCTGTGCTTCCAGGCCATGCTTTGGAGCTTGGTCTCGGGATCCCAGTGATGGACGCACGTTTCATCACCTGTCACTATGCGTGACTCGAATCCCACCGGGTCTTGGTTGTACAGGAGCAGCAGCTCCTCCGAACTTTGACGACGCTGAAGTCGATCATGGGGCGTGAGGTTTCTAGGGACCCAACGAGCAGAGACCTTGGTCATGGCAAATTGTCGTGGATGATGTTGAAAACACTTCCATGTGATATTCCAAGTTCTCGCTTGATTTCTTCGACCTTCACCCGTCGATTTTCGAGGATGATCCTCTCCACACGGGCCACATTGTCCTCGTTGGTCACGTCTGACGGGCGTCATCTTCAAGGGACTTACGACCATGGCGGAACTCCCTATCCCAGCGAGCAATGGTTGCAACCATGCGTTTATGTATCTCTTTTGCATTCTTGCCTTCCTTGGTCAAAAATTTAATCACTACGTGGTGCTCAACCTTCTCCATTGTTGAAAAATTTGTGACTGACGATCTGCGATCAGCTACTGCTTCTTAAATAGACGAGGCAGGAGCGTGTGGCTGCAGGTCCTGACTTGCCATAACTCTTCCTAACACCCCCACAAACAGCCATCCCCTTTCCTCATTTTGCCCTACCGATTCGCAAAACTTATTGACCGCCCCTCGTACATAAGTTGTTTAGTCATACCTTTTGCCGTGTGAGAAGAGAGTCTTTGGAACCTCTGTAAATAATGCCCTGGAGCACTCATAGGTTGCAAGAGACTGAGATTGAAGGGATCTCATGCATTTGGGGTACGATTAAAGGAGAAATGCTAAGTACAGTACTCCTTAGAAGCTTCATCCTAACGTGTAATGGCCTGACCAGCCCCCTGTGACTGTTACTTGGTGCACAAAGGTTCAACTGCTCTTTGGTGAGGGAGCTTTTGTTCCTTGCTGGTTGCCAGATCAGCAAAAGATCTTGGATTAACTCGTGGGCACTTAGCTTTACTATTCGATTTAAGTCTGGCCGTTTTTGGTTGATTAGTAGGGATTAGTAAGAAGACAGTTACACCTCAAGCACCCCTGTCGAAAAATCAGGGAACCAGATTACCTGGAGTTCTTGTGCCGCTCAATTGGGAGCTGCGGTATGATTGGGGCCGTCTGGCCCAGGTGAGACCTTAGAGTTGATGTGCTTGGTCAAAAAGGTTTCTGTTGGCCGAACGACCGAAAATCTCCCGAAAATAGAAGGATGTGGCTTGTGTGAGAGAAAATCACAAAAAAAACCTTATATGCATATGGTCGGACGTTAAGGTAATTAAGATGGCGAAGAAGGATGGTCCTCAGTTTCGCAAATTAACATGCGGGAAATGAAAAGTCTACAGATAGAGCGAAAACTTCGGTGGCAGGAGTTGCAAGGAGCTCACTGACGCCTTTAGTTTCTGTGACTTCTGCACCAGTTGAGAGAAGAGAACTCCTCCCTTCTCAAAAGAGAGGTTCACCTCTGGAGATCGGAGAGGTGTAAGTGCCTAGGAGACTCAGAAGGGATGAAGAACAACCAACATCTCGGAGCAGGAGTCTTCTGCTGCAGGACTGCTGGCTCAATGAGCCAAAAAGAAGAAAAGAAAGAGGAAGAAGATAAAGTAGAAACAAGTAGAGAACGTAGAAACAGAAGAGAAATGTAGAGAAGAAAGAGGAAACTGACAAGTCGCTCCCGAAAGGGAAAACTCTGTCCCCTACAGCTAAATGTGCGAGGGTCATCCTTATTGGTGATTCTCGAGCACGGGACCTGCAACCCCTGCTAGCGGCCCGCCTTCGCACTATTGTGAAGGTAAGCTGCCTCCCTGGACGGAGAAACGCCCAAATTAGAATAGAGGCTGAGAAATCTGAGATTTCTGAGCTCGGCCGTTGCTCTGATGAGAAGTGGCAACGACCTCTACCTCAGAGGTGGTAGGGTAGGCCCTACGCCTAAGATTCTTGAGACGATGATTGGAGCTGTGGACGACTGTAGGTTGAAAACCCGCAGACGTGTCGTGGTCGGGATGCTCCCGAGAAGAAGTCCAACCCGGACCGCTCACTCGAGGAATTTCTCTTTGAACCGACGCCTGGCAGATCTTTGCACGGCGGAGGGGGTCTTTTTCATGGACCCTTACCGCACCTTTTATGGTAGGAACGATCTCTACCAAAGGGATGGAGTGCACCTTTCCTTCAAAGGAAAGGCTGTACTCTGTAACATTATCCAGGATGTTGTAGAGCGGACCCAAAGAAGTGTCAGGTCCCAGGCCCAGCGTGAAGGCGGAGGTGCGCCAGTACGCCCTTGTCACTCCTGGAACGACCTACTCGGAGGTCACTAGAAAGGGTGCCACCACGCCACCAACAGGAAATAGAGACGATATTTTCCAGCTTAGCGAGAACAGAACCAGAAACCACGGCTACAAACTTGAGCTGAAGCGTTACCACCGTGATCTGTGTGGGAAATTGTTCATATACAGCATCTGTGCTACATGGAACGCACTTCCAGTGGAAGTTGTCAACGGCATTTTGTTAAGCAGTTCAAGTCGCGTCTAGACAAAGTCTGGAAAAGTAACCGTTGTGCGAGTGTTCTTCGAGGGCGTCAATTGACAATTTCGAAGACTGCAACTGTAAGTCTACTAGGGTACTTCTTTTCCTTGTAGCTCCCTCCTTCCTCCCTCTCTCTCTCTCTCCCTCTTTCCTCTCCTCCTATCTCTCTCATCTCCTCCCTCTCTCCCCCTCCTTCATCCCTCTATCTCCCTCCTTCCTTCCTTCCTCCATCTCTCCTCCCTTTCTCCTTCCTTCCTTCCTCCATCTCTCCTCTCCTCCCTTTCTCCATCTCTCCTCTCATCCCTTTCTCCTTCCTTCCTCCCTTTCTCCTTCCTTCCTCCCTTTCTCCTTTCCTCCCTCTCTCCCTCTCTTTACTTACCCCCTTCCTCGAGCGTCGTCTGTTGTCGGATGAGGCAAGGGTGGAATAGCGGCCTACCTTCTAGCTATTTCATGCTGCCTCAAGTTTGTATCTTTAGTTATACAACATCCGTTTCCTTCCCCGATGTGTGGTTGGTGCACATCAATGCCACTACCTCCAAGACAGGGCGGTGTCCGCGACCTCCCCGTTTATTACCGCCTTTGCGCTGGTCGCAACAAATCTTTTGGGTGCGCAGCGACCCTTATCCTACTTAGTCGTCTCCTACAACTCGCGCAGGAAGACTATGGGTATTCTTTTACCCACACTCTATTTTCACAGGCTTCAACCTAACCAAGAGGAAACATGTCTTCCCACCACCAATCATATTACTTCACATTGGGTACGGTTAATTGACGGATGGGGACCTGATTTGAGACAAGTTAGGTGTCGTTGGGAATCCCTGTTAAATTTAGCCCCCCTTCCCCATCCCCCGAAAGATGTGTGAACAAGTAGTAAAAAAAAAAAGCAATAATTCTTCGTCTCCGTCGCCAGGTGATGAGGAAAGTGAAACGCAAGAAGAGGAAGAAAGCCAACATTGATGACGAAGAGGAGAACTCTCAAGACGAGGCAGACAAAGAGAAGAAAGATGGCGAAGATGAGGAGGAGGAAGAAGAAGAAGTGGAAACAGAGGTAGAGACTGAAGTGGAGGAGGAGGTGGAAGAAGAGAAGGAGCCAGATGAAGAGGTAGAGACGTTGAAGAAAGCTGTGCGGAGACATGAATACGAATTGCTGAAGAAGGCTGGAATCGGTAAGTTAGGTTGTCGGGTCTTGCTTTCACCTCCACCTCTTCCTTGGGGATCCCGGATTTGAGGTTATGACTTTCCGCTCTTACTGCTTTGATGCCAAAATTGGATTATATATATATATATATATATATATATATATATATATATATATATATATATATATAATAACCCTTAAAGCAATATATATTAAGAGTCAACATTGCTTGAAATTCTTTGGTTCCCATTGCACCATAGGTCTTTGAAGGGTTCAAGAGTATCTTGATCTTGAATTTGCTTGTACATTAGTGTAAACTTTGTCCTGAACTTTGAAATCTCCTCACCAGTTTTGTTCTTGATAAGGGCTGTTCCTTCCTTTCACTTATTCTTTCTGTCCTCCATCTGTTTGAAGGTGCTTCTTATGTCGGCTCTTTTTCCTTTCAGTACTTGTGTTATTTCCACTCATTTGTTCTTTTTTGTTATCGCTTTGCTTGTGTTGTTTCTCCTATGCTTAAGAAATCCAGCCTAGACCCAATCGACCCCGCGAGCTACCGCCAGGTAGCTGGACAGTCTGCTATTCTTGACATCTTGGCTGACTCTGATACTGCCCTTCCTCTACATGGTTTTAGGTGGTGTCTGGAACCATCCTTGATTGGTTCCAGTTGTACCTCGCATTCCCCTCTTAATGTGTCCATATTATAGCAGACTATTTTTGGCATTTAACAAGGATCTGGCTTTGGTCCGTTCCTCTTTTCCTATTTGTTTTTTCTTGGTATGAAGCTGCGGCGAAATTAAGCAACATCGGTTGTGGTTAGTTGCCGGATAGAGTCCTTAGTCGCTTTCACGTCGACTGCCTTAGATTATTACACGTGGTTCGGATCTCCCGTTAAGCAGTAGGCCCCCTAAACAAATAAAAGGCATCTTAAATGGGTGCCACTTTTCTGCCTCTTTTATTTCTCTGTTGACACTCATCTAACTTTCGTTCTCATCCTCCCGGCAGAATGGCCCCAAGCACCCCTATCCTCACACTTATCGTACCCTATGTCATCCAGTTTGGTCAGTCTTTTATCTGTCAAATACTCATTCACATAAACCCTTCTCTACACCAGGCTGTGGTTTGTTTGGGGCGGGTATCGCCTGGGGTGCATGGACATGCCTTTTTTTGTTTTCCTTTTGTTTATGGTTTATTGGTGTGTTCTTGTTATTTTTCATTTATTTTAGAGATAGGATTATCTTTGTAGTTTCAGCGGCATCCATAGAAGATCATGAAATTAAAATAATAATAATAACAAATTCGACCCACTTTTGCACCATGTGAATGCATTACTATTCTTGGCTGCCGTACCCGTAAGGGGCGCGCGATTTGCCATCCTGGCCGCCGTGGTGACGGGATTCAGCACCCCGTCCGACCCCAGCTTAGCCTCTTCTCCTTCCTTCAAAACACTTGTTTCCTCACTTTTCATACAACCTCTCCCACAACTTTCTCTGGTCAGCCTCTAATTTCACAGGGTAGATGCTGACCTCCTTCTCAGCCAACTATCCCGGATCGGGGGTGAGGGAGGAGGGGACAATGTTCCCTAACCCCTGGGATGGGTTTTTTTTAACAACCTGCTTCATCCCCACCCATACCTTCCTCACATCCCTTTTCCTTTCCTCTTCACCTATCTCCCAATGCCGCGACGGCTTCAGGTCGCTTTCTGTCGTCCTCGAATCGGACACACTCTTGTGGCGCATCTCTATTTGATGGAGCGCCACCCTGCGTCGTCCCCCAGACTGTTCGGCACATTCTTGTCGAATGTCCCAGTCTGGGTGATCTTCGCGCACGACACCTGTCCCGGTCCTGGATGGGCAGGGTCGCTACCGCCTGTCCCTTGTACTCGGGACGAGTGCGTGCACATTGACTGGTGTACTTGTTGATTTTTGGGGGGAGGCCGGCCTTCTCCCTATTTTTTCACCAGGTTTTTTTGTTTTGTTGTTTTTTTTCTCATAGGTTGCACGCTCCTGCTCCGGGGGACCTCCCCCCGACGCAGGAGCTTGCTTACTACTCGTTTGCTTTTTCCTTTTTTTAATTTCTGTTGTTCGGGTTGTTTGTTTTTTGTTATTGCGTTAGATTTTAAAGTAGCCTAGTACTAGGCAGTTTTTAATACGGCGACTAATGCCCTAGTAGGCAATCGGCAGATGAGCTCTTTAAAAAAAATAATAATTCTTGGTTGCCGTGTCCATATTCTTCCTCTTTTCAGTATCCCCTGTATTTGTTTTGTTCTCCCCATTAGATCGCCCACCAAACCTCTAACTTAATCAAACACATCTACATCACCTTCCCTCAAAGATGCTTGGAACACACTACCACCAAACATCCTAAACAAGCCTTCTCACAGGATGTACTCGCAGCACAGCCACCCCACACCTACACACTTAAACAAAAATGCCTCCAATCAAAATACACCTAAACATGATTGGAACCCAACACTTAGCAGAGCTTTGACCCCATCCCCACCCCAACCACCATCTAGAGACGAGAAAAAAAGCCCCACCACACTACTTCCAACACCTCCAAACCCCAACTTAATCAAACATACCCTCCACACTACCCTCATCCAAACACACTATCACCAAACATCCTATACGAACCTCCCCACAAAGAAATCATTGCATGAAACACAGAATACTCCATCTCAACTCAGGTCACACTGCACCCCACCATACTCCACTAAACTCCACCGGCCACTCCATTAAACTCCACCAGCCACTCAATTCAACTCCGCTGGACACACACCACTAAACTCCGCTAGCCACTCCACTAAACTACACTGGCCACTCCTATACTCTGACAATACAAACACAGAATAAACCTCGCCCCGACACCTCCAAGCACCAATTGTAACCAAAGCCCAGCTAACATCGAACACCTACTCATAAACGGCCCAAACCTCACACAAGCCCACACCTTTTCTATTATGGACCTGTGGAGCCACCCAGTGAGTGGTGGCCTTCCAACACGCCCCCTCCCTCCGCACCGCAGTAGAGAGTTAGGGGTGTCGGCAAGTAAGTAGAAGAATGGAGAGGTGCAGGGTATAACACGCATCCTACTGCCCGGCCTCCATCCCGTGGTGGTGGGGTCGCGAAACCTTATACCTCGCGAGGGTGGGCAGGTGGCACGCCCCCAGCATTTCTCCCGCTGAAAGATAGCTAACGGGAGGAGATGAGTGTAGCTCCTCCCAGTTCGCCTCGAGTCTCCGGGAATTCCATTAAAGGAATATGGCCTCCAGGTCTCGCTCGGAGATGCTGTGTCTTTCCAAGTCTCGCTCGGAGATGCTGGGTCTCTCCAGGTCTCGCTCGAAGATCCTGGGTCTCCAAGTCTCGCTCGGAGATACTGGGTCTCTCCAAGTCTCGCTCCGAGATCCTGGGTCTCTCCGGTGCGATTTGTTTATCCTTCGTTTCTTTCAGTCGGATTTTCGAAGAAATTCGGCTTAAGTCCTGAGCAATTCGGCGAAAACCTCAGAGATAGTTACCAGCGTTATGAGGTTGAACAATTCCCAGAAGACCCAATCAAAGAAGCTGAAAATTGCATTACAAAGTAAGTACTTTTGTTCTCTTATTGTGGGGGTACGAGTTCCACCATCGTGGTGTAAGCTGATTGTCATAGAACGCGATTGTGACCACGCATGTGTGAAATGCGCCAGACGCAGTGTTGGAACCACACATTTGCAACAGAATCCCCGTGAATGCATGGAGGAGACTGACCTCGTTCATTTTCGTTGACTGTTGTAGGTCGCATGTTCCTGCCTGGGGGGGGAGGCGAGCCTTACTTCCCGATGTCGGAGTGTGTTTGCTTTTTTTTATTTTGTTTTATATTGGTTTGTTTTTCGGATTTTAAAGTAGCTAAAATTTTATTTACGGCGACTTCTGCCTTTGAAGGTTGTTTGGTTTGGAGATTTTAAAGTAGCTGAAATTTTAATTACGGCGACTTCTGCCCTTGAAAGTTGGATTAGTTTGAAGATTTTAAATTAGCTGAAATTTTAATTACGGCGACTTCTGCCCTTGAAGGTTGGTTTGGCTTGGAGATTTTAAAGTAGCTGAAATTTTAATTACGGCGACTTCTGCCCTTGAAGGTTGGTTTGGTTTGAAGATTTTAAAGTAGCTGAAATTTTAATTACGGCGACTTCTGCCCTTGAAGGTTGGTTTGGCTTGGAGATTTTAAATTAGCTAAAATTTTAATTACGGCGACTTCTGCCCTTGAAGGTTGGTTTGGCTTGGAGATTTTAAATTAGCTGAAATTTTAATTACGGCGACTTCTGCCCTTGAAAGTTGGATTAGTTTGAGGATTTTAAATTAGCTGAAATTTTAATTACGGCGACTTCTGCCCTTGAAGGTTGGTTTGGTTTGGAGATTTTAAAGTAGCTGAAATTTTAATTACGGCGACTTCTGCCCTTGAAGGTTGGTTTGGCTTGGAGATTTTAAATTAGCTGAAATTTTAATTACGGCTACTTCTGCCCTTGAAGGTTGGTTTGGCTTGGAGATTTTAAAGTAGCTGAAATTTTAATTACGGCGACTTCTGCCCTTGAAGGTTGGTTTGGCTTGGAGATTTTAAAGTAGCTGAAATTTTAATTACGGCGACTTCTGCCTTTGAAGGTTGTTTGGTTTGGAGATTTTAAATTAGCTGAAATTTTAATTACGGCAACTTCTGCCCTTGAAGGTTGGTTTGGCTTGGAGATTTTAAATTAAGTAGCTGAAATTTTAATTACGGCGACTTCTGCCCTTGAAGGTTGGTTTGGCTTGGAGATTTTAAAGTAGCTGAAATTTTAATTACGGCGACTTCTGCCCTTGAAGTTTGGTTTGGCTTGGAGATTTTAAAGTAGCTGAAATTTTAATTACGGCGACTTCTGCCCTTGAAGGTTGGTTTGGCTTGGAGATTTTAAAGTAGCTGAAATTTTAATTACGGCGACTTCTGCCCTTGAAAGTTGGATTAGTTTGAGGATTTTAAATTAGCTGAAATTTTAATTACGGCGACTTCTGCCCTTGAAGGTTGGTTTGGTTTGGAGATTTTAAAGTAGCTGAAATTTTAATTACGGCGACTTCTGCCCTTGAAAGTTGGATTAGTTTGAGGATTTTAAATTAGCTGAAATTTTAATTACGGCGACTTCTGCCCTTGAAGGTTGGTTTGGCTTGGAGATTTTAAAGTAGCTGAAATTTTAATTACGGCGACTTCTGCCCTTGAAGGTTGGTTTGGCTTGGAGATTTTAAAGTAGCTGAAATTTTAATTACGGCGACTTCTGCCCTTGAAGGTTGGTTTGGTTTGAAGATTTTAAAGTAGCTGAAATTTTAATTACGGCGACTTCTGCCCTTGAAGGTTGGTTTGGCTTGGAGATTTTAAATTAGCTGAAATTTTAATTACGGCGACTTCTGCCCTTGAAGGTTGGTTTGGCTTGGAGATTTTAAATTAGCTGAAATTTTAATTACGGCGACTTCTGCCCTTGAAAGTTGGATTAGTTTGAGGATTTTAAATTAGCTGAAATTTTAATTACGGCGACTTCTGCCCTTGAAGGTTGGTTTGGTTTGGAGATTTTAAAGTAGCTGAAATTTTAATTACGGCGACTTCTGCCCTTGAAGGTTGGTTTGGCTTGGAGATTTTAAAGTAGCTGAAATTTTAATTACGGCGACTTCTGCCCTTGAAGGTTGGTTTGGCTTGGAGATTTTAAAGTAGCTGAAATTTTAATTACGGCGACTTCTGCCTTTGAAGGTTGTTTGGTTTGGAGATTTTAAATTAGCTGAAATTTTAATTACGGCGACTTCTGCCCTTGAAGGTTGGTTTGGCTTGGAGATTTTAAAGTAGCTGAAATTTTAATTACGGCGACTTCTGCCCTTGAAGGTTGGTTTGGCTTGGAGATTTTAAAGTAGCTGAAATTTTAATTACGGCGACTTCTGCCCTTGAAGTTTGGTTTGGCTTGGAGATTTTAAAGTAGCTGAAATTTTAATTACGGCGACTTCTGCCCTTGAAGGTTGGTTTGGCTTGGAGATTTTAAAGTAGCTGAAATTTTAATTACGGCGACTTCTGCCCTTGAAAGTTGGATTAGTTTGAGGATTTTAAATTAGCTGAAATTTTAATTACGGCGACTTCTGCCCTTGAAGGTTGGTTTGGTTTGGAGATTTTAAAGTAGCTGAAATTTTAATTACAGCGACTTCTGCCCTTGAAAGTTGGATTAGTTTGAGGATTTTAAATTAGCTGAAATTTTAATTACGGCGACTTCTGCCCTTGAAGGTTGGTTTGGCTTGGAGATTTTAAAGTAGCTGAAATTTTAATTACGGCGACTTCTGCCCTTGAAAGTTGGATTAGTTTGAGGATTTTAAAGTAGCTGAAATTTTAATTACGGCGACTTCTGCCCTTGAAGGTTGGTTTGGCTTGGAGATTTTAAATTAGCTGAAATTTTAATTACGGCGACTTCTGCCCTTGAAGGTTGGTTTGGCTTGGAGATTTTAAAGTAGCTGAAATTTTAATTACGGCGACTTCTGCCCTTGAAAGTTGGATTAGTTTGAAGATTTTAAATTAGCTGAAATTTTAATTACGGCGACTTCTGCCCTTGAAGGTTGGTTTGGCTTGGAGATTTTAAAGTAGCTGAAATTTTAATTACGGCGACTTCTGCCCTTGAAGGTTGGTTTGGCTTGGAGATTTTAAAGTAGCTGAAATTTTAATTACGGCGACTTCTGCCCTTGAAGGTTGGTTTGGCTTGGAGATTTTAAATTAGCTGAAATTTTAATTACAGCGACTTCTGCCCTTGAAAGTTGGATTAGTTTGAGGATTTTAAATTAGCTGAAATTTTAATTACGGCGACTTCTGCCCTTGAAAGTTGGATTAGTTTGAAGATTTTAAATTAGCTGAAATTTTAATTACGGCGACTTCTGCCCTTGAAGGTTGGTTTGGCTTGGAGATTTTAAAGTAGCTGAAATTTTAATTACGGCGACTTCTGCCCTTGAAAGTTGGATTAGTTTGAAGATTTTAAATTAGCTGAAATTTTAATTACGGCGACTTCTGCCCTTGAAGGTTGGTTTGGCTTGGAGATTTTAAATTAGCTGAAATTTTAATTACGGCGACTTCTGCCCTTGAAAGTTGGATTAGTTTGAGGATTTTAAATTAGCTGAAATTTTAATTACGGCGACTTCTGCCCTTGAAGGCAGTCGCCAAATGAAAAAAAAAATAGTTTCTTGCTCTTTTTTTCTTTTTTTGTTTTTGTTAAGATGGTTGTGTTTTTCGGGTATTCTTTTTTGCAAGTAAATTTGGCCGTTCTGCCCTTGCTGACGAGCGCCACTATAGACCCTCTTTACATAATATACCTAGGCCAGCGATCTCGGCTGACTGGAAGGGGTTTCACCTTGAAATCCAGCGCTATATTTGTAAGTTTGGGCTTAGATGTGCAGGCGTTGATCTGCACCGAGTACAGATGCCTTTGTTGGTTAATCGGATGGTGACCGCATCGGAGCTTTACCTGGGCGACCGGCGTGTACGCGAGCTTTTTTTACTCGTTCAGTGTATGATAGAATAGCGATTTGTAGATCCTTGAACCCAACGACGGGATGTTGTGTTGTGTGTACGGATTGGTTGCGTTGAGGTGTTGTCCTTAGTCTCGTGTTGAAGTGAGAGGGCTAGTTAGTGAGTGCTTTGACGCATCCCGTGGCGAGGCGGAGTGTTTGGGTGTTAGGTTTTGTCGTGTGTTTTAATTCCATTGATATTTGTGTAACTTTAAATGGCCGATATTGTCGCTACCAGGCATGAATTAATGCTATTGCATGGATACTCCATCTTTTGATAAATAGACCAGGAGGCAAGACTCCTCTAGTCGCGTGGACGCAACTCTTATAAGTTACACTGTCGGTCGGATGGTAAACCATTTTACTTTTTAATGAGTTTTTTTTGGCAATAACCGTAATTATTCGGCCGATTCCAACGCAACTTGAAACCCTTATGTTTGTTTACATTCTCCTTCGAATGGTATAATTGCCAAGGTCCTCCCAAGGTTAATCCGTGAATTATTGAAAGAAAATTAACTATGGGTCAGAATAATTGAGAGCACGCGACCTAGGTCTGTAGACCTCGTTTTAACTCTAGCCACCCCGTAGGGCAAGAAAAGGGAGTTGTTGAGTGGTCAGTCATTTCCAGGTGGATATGTGCCCCCCCCCCATCCTCACTAAGATCAAATCCTGGCGGGATCTGAACTCCCAATTCGTGTTGCATGAACAGAACCGCCACTAGCACATGGGTGGTGCTAGAAAATTCCCACAGCATGCAATATCCTCACTCGTCTAACCTCGTTCGCCCAGGACAGTCTGAGGCAGCCACAGTTATTTGTAGTGACCTTGTTGGAACCTACAGCACAGGCTGTTAAGTCAAAGGCTTTCTTTCTACAGCACAGGCTGTAGGATCGAAGGCTTTCCTTCTACAGCACAGTCTGTAGAATCGAAGACTTTCCTTCTACAGCACAGTCTGTAGGATCGAAGGCTTTCCTTCTACAGCACAGGCTGTAAGGTCTTTCTCCCTTAATCCCCCAAGTGGTAGGAGGGAGCAGAGATGTCACCTGCACTTTGGGATCTATAAACAAACACTTTTGATATTCGTTTATGACGTTTGTGTCCGATCTTGCCGGGATCGAACCCGGTACCGCGACGTTGGCAGACCAACGCCGTATCCACTCGGCTAGTAAGAGCTCTCTGGAATAGGTTTATTGATTCCTTCCTGTATGAGTTGGGTGGTATTGCTTCATACAGTGGTGAGTGCTCTGGACAAAATAGTTTTTGGAGTGAATCTAGCCATGCAAGAGGGTATCTTCGCCTCTTGCCAGATCTTTCCTCACTGGGAGAGCCTCGTTGGTTTTAGCTTATTTTTTTAGGAGGGCGTCTAGTGAGGGTTGATTTTATTGAATACCAGATGCTCCATAATTTTGGTTTGAGTGTAGGGTAAGGGGTATGACGCGGGACCTGTTGGCGATGGGTATTATTTGGGCAGATTTCCAACCGTTTTAGAGCGGCATTGTGGACGATTACAGATTTGTGCGAGGTCATTGGTGGCTCTTGGATCCGGGGTTTTCGGGGGCGTGTTTGGTAGGTTGTCAGGGCAAGTGACGGATGGAAGGATTGCACCTACAGCTAGGGAGTGGAATTCTGCAGTTAATTAGGGTAGGATGTTATGTTTTGATCGAGTGTAAGGGTTTGTTTATGGTGGTGTCCGTGAACCCAAGTTTTCCGTTGAGGATTTTTTTTTTTGTAATGTTGTTTGAGGTTTGATAAAATTGAACTTGTTTACGTTTCAGTTGATGGCTTCGTGCATGTTATGTTTGCCATTGTTTGAATTGATCAGTTTCTTGATTTTTTTATTATTATTTCTTTCTGTTTGTCCAGGAAGGATTGGCAGTTTCGGTTCTGTTGATGTTGGATCAGTGGTTTGTTGCGTGTTATTTCTGAACTGGATTTGGGTGCTTTTGTCTTCTCCGTATGGTGGCGAAGTGCGAGTGTTTATGCAACTGTGTGACTGAGAAGTCTTAGGATTTCGTTTTGTGTAGTTGAAGGGATTCCTGGCAGTTGTAATTGGTGTAAGTAGGCTTGTTTGGGTTGGAAGACTCGATGGGGTAATCGGTATAATGATTTGGAGATGATCACAGAGATTGCAATGGACTTTGCCTGGTTGTTTGGGTTGCTAAATTTGTGAGAAACTGATCGTGTCTGAGGAAGTGATGTAGGGCTTTTAAGTGGAGTTTGAGAGATCGATTAGATGAATAAGTTGTTGAGGTATTCCGTAATCTAGCGTGCCCTAGTGTTTGTTTTAGACTAGAACCAAGCTGGGTCATAATCATTGATGTTTCCCTGCGAGGATGTTATTTTGTTTCGTTGTGATTCGGTCCAGAGATTGACTTATAGTGTGGCGGACAGGGCTGACAGTCTCCCTGGTGTCCTGTTCCTCTAGTGCCGTGTTTCTGCCTGCTAACAACCCTGGTAGCCGCGCTAAGGTCCGCTCAATGAACCTATGATCAGCGTATGTCAGGCGCCGCCAAGTTGACCAGAATCTAACTTGGCTTAACTTCGCTGTTTTTCGAAAGCGGTGTTTCTGCTCTGTTAGGATGTAACCCTTATGATAAGTGTGTTTACCCTTATGATCCGTGTGTTTTGCCTTATGATAAGTGTGTTTACTCTTATGATAGGTGTGTTTACCATTATGATCGGTGTGTTTACCATTATGATCGGTGCGTTTACCCTTATGATAGTAGGTTAATAGTTTTAGAGACGATTTGCTAAGGGATTTCGTTGGAGTCCCGTAGCTCAAGGGATGTGGTAAATCTCGGACATCGTTAAACATTGAAGGTTTTAAGTAGAATTTGGGGTGACCCCTGAACTGCAGACATTGAGTTGGGAGGTAAAGTGGTCTCTTTAGTCTACCGTTTCTACAGCATTAACATGTCCACACATTTAGGCATACGTCTGCTGTAGGATGGAACATCCCCGTTTTGTTCAATGAAAGTTTGATCTTTATATGAGAAACATCCCTGTAAGAGTTTTTTATTTAGAATTTTGGAACCTTGGAAATATTTTGATTCATTGAAAAACGAATGAAGATTAAAACTTGCAAAATAGAGAGAGGGAAGTGACTAAATAAAAGAACAGGAATAGTGGAAAAGGTCATGAATGATGAACTTCAATAGCAAATCTAGTAAACTGAGACTATTATAAATTTCGAGGAACAAGTTTGTACAAAAAAAACAGGCACTAAAATGTGAACCCCACTTTGCTGGGTCGGTTATGTTATACTCCTAAATGATTATAAAGTTGAATAAGATTAATGATAACTCTCTCCTTTTCCTAGGATGTGCAGCACACCAGAGCGCGTATTGGAAGCGGCTATCCGAATGGTCGGTTGGCAGTTGGCTTGCGAGCCTCTTGTTAGGAGCACCATCCGAGAGGCCTACTTCGAGAGAGCAAGAATCTCCGTCCGACCCGCCCCCAAGGGTATGAAAACCATAGATGAGCACCACCCACTTTACGCCATCAAATACTTGCACGATAAACCCGTGACGGACTTGCAAGGGGATCAATTTCTTAAGATTAAAGCTGGTGTGGAAGAGAAGGTAGTGACATTCAGCCTCTCCGATACGATTGATGGGAATACGACTGTCAGCTATTTGGAAGAGATGAAACAACTGTATTATCGAGACGAGTTCTCGCAGGTCGTACAAGATTGGAACGAGCTACGCGGCCGGGCAGTCGAGTTCGCCTTCAGCCGCGTTGTCGCTGATTTAAAGCGCGAACTCACTCAGCGGCTTTTGCAGGAAGCCAAACAGCACGTGCTTGAGATGTGCTGCCGTAAGCTATACAACTGGCTTAAAGTAGCGACTTACAATCCTGGAGATTTCTCTGACGAGGAAGAAGATGATTGGGATACCTCTAAAGGGTTCCGGGTGTTCGCTATCGCCTATATGCCCGATTTAACCCAGGCTTCTTTCGGCTGCTGTGTGGACATTGATGGCGATTGCTGTGGGTATATCCGTTTGCCACACCTTCTCAAACGGCGCAACGCCTACAATGAGCGCGATGCCATGGAGAAAGAGGAAGATCTGCAGCGTATTAAGGACTTTATCATGTTGCGCAAACCGCACGCAGTTGTCGTCGGTTCCGAGTCGAGGGAAGCGCTCATGGTGGTAGCGGATCTCAAGGATATTTTGAAGGAACTTGAAGAACAAGAACAGTTCCCCAAAATAAACGTAGAACTCATCGATAACGAACTTCCGACCATCTACTCTTCCTCGAAGAAAGGACAGGCTGATTTCATCGATTATCCTCCATTACTGCGTCAAGCCATCTCCTTAGGGCGTCTTTTGCAGGACCCTCTCACAGAGTTCTCGCAATTGTGCAACACGGATGATGAAATTCTTAACCTTAAATATCACTCGTTGCAGTATCAATTGACCTCACAGGAGTTGCTTGAATCTTTGTTTACAGAATTTGTAAACCGCACCAATGAAGTGGGCGTGGATTTGAATATGGCAGTGGCTTACCCACACACACAGAATCTGGTTCAGTTTATTTGCGGCCTTGGACCCAGGAAAGCTCACAATTTGATCAAATCCATGAAACAAAGCAACAGCAGATTGGAAAATCGGAATCAATTGGTCGTAAACTACCATATGGGACCCAAAGTATTCATTAATTGTGCTGGATTTATAAAAATTGACACGAATTCTTTGGGAGATAGCGATAATTATATTGAAGTTTTGGATTCCACTCGAATTCATCCCGAAGCCTACGACTGGGCGAGAAAGATGGCTGTCGACGCTCTCGAGTACGAGGATGAGGAAGGCAAACCGGCGGAAGCCTTGGAAGAGATTTTGGAGACTCCCGAACGGCTTAGCGAATTGGATTTGGAAGCTTTTGCTATTGAGCTTAACAACCAAGGTTTCGGCAAGAAAAATATTACCCTGTACGACATCAGACACGAACTAAATCACCGCTACAAAGACTTCCGCCAGCCTTACCGTCCCCCTTCACTGGAGGAAATATTTAACATGTTGACGAAAGAAACTCCAGAGACATTCTTTATTGGTAAGCTGGTGCAGGTCATTGTGGCGGATTTCATCCATAGGAAACCCCGCGGGGAACAGCTTGACAACGCGAACCCTGTTCGTAATGAAGCCACTGGGCTTTGGCAATGCCCTTTTTGCCTCAAGAACGACTTTCCTGAACTGAGTGAGGTGTGGAACCACTTCGATGCTGAAGACTGTCCCGGGCAGGCGATCGGAGTACGAACTAGACTCGACAATGGCATCTCAGGTTTCATTAACATCAAGAACTTGTCTGACAAGACCGTTACAAATCCTTCAGAACGGGTTAAAAGAAACGGGGTCATTCATTGTCGTATCCTCAAGATCGACCCTGAGAAATTCTCGGTCGAGTTGACGTCTCGGACATCCGATCTGCAGGATGTGGACAACAAGTGGAAACCCCATAAAGATTCTTACTACGACTTTGTCACTGAGAGCAAAGACTTGAATCAAGAAAAGAAGAAAACCGAGAAAAAGAGGGCTCAGTACCATAAGCGGGTCATTGCACACCCTTCCTTTAGAAATGTGGATTATAATGAGGCGACCAAGTTGATGGAGACTCTCGAGCAGGGGGACGCCCTCATACGACCCTCTAGCAAAGGGGTGGACCATCTGACTGTGACTTGGAAGGTGGCAAATGGGATCTGTCAACACATCGACGTTAGGGAGCAAGACAAGAGGAACGATTTTTCGCTCGGGCAGAAGCTCTGGATTGACAACGAAGAGTTCGAAGACTTGGACGAGATTTTGGCCCGTTATGTGGGTTTACTGGCTGCCAACGTGAGGCAAATTTTAGATTACAAATATTTTAAGGAGTGTTTCATGGGAAGTAAAGAGAAGGCGACGGAGTTCTTGAAGGAGGAGAAGAAAAACCACCCCAAAACGATTCCTTATGTGTTCTCATGCGCCAAGAACCTCCCGGGTAAGTTCTTGCTTTCTTATTTGCCTAGGACAAGGGTTATTCACGAGTATGTGACCGTTCTCCCTGATGGCTTCAAGTTCAGGAACAAACTGCACAGTAGTCTGGCCAATCTGCTTAAATGGTTCAAACTAAACTTCCGCAGCCTCTCCAAAAACATGGGTGCTGCTACCCCCAGTATGATGACGAATCGCACCCCGTACATGGGTACAACTCCGAATCTGGGAGGGATAGAACCTGCCACTATTCACAAGGTGGCTCAAAACATGCCATCGCATATCCTCCACAACCTCTCCGCTGCTGCTTCTTCCACTCCGCACTTCGGAACACCATTCTCCCAGACTTATTCCAATTACGCGAATACTCCTTACACCCCATCGGGACAAACTCCTTTCATGACACCATACGCCACTCCAGGAGCTTCTCTGACACCCCGGTATGGCTCCCAAACCCCATCTCATCCTTACTCAGCCCCTGGTCCTATAAATACTACCCCAGGCCCGTCTGGTAATAGAGGGGAGACGGATTGGCAAAAGGCTGCCCTCGCTTGGGCGCAGCAGGCCCGTCGTGGTTCTGGTGGAAGAACACCAAGACAAGACGATATAGGTCGATCGACCCCCCGCTATTCTGATAACAAATACGACGATAGGCGAATATCTCGGTACGACGACGTTCCCATCGGCAAGAACAACGCTTATCCTTATGATGCTGCTCATACAACTCCCAGATCCATTAGGTCCACCCCGAAGACCATTCACTCTCCCACTAATATGAGCATCGGTGGGGATCAAACTCCGCTCTACGATGAGTAGAGGATCGGTATAAATGTATAGCCAAATATGTGAATAGTAAAAGGTTATTTACAATAATTGCTCTGGTAGGGTTCTTAGCGGTCTATTTATTGCATTAGTATTTTTGGAAGGTTAAAAATATTTTATTTCTATTACACATTTCCGCCATTTATAGAGTGGAAACTCTCCCCATGGTTTTTGTTTTGTATTTCGTTAGACGAACCCATATAATAATTAATAACTTTTCTTTTCTTCTTTTTCGTGGTGAAATTCGGCAGTTTGTAACCATCTGATATTCTTGAATTTTCTAATTTACCTTGTGATAAATTGCGCTTGGTAGAAATAAAGATCAATTTTCGAGTTTTATTTGGTTTCAACTCAGTTTTTTTTTAGGCCTTCCTGTAGGAATCTACAGTGTAACGTGATTCGAATCAAGGTTCGCTACCCCGTATGACATTCGTATAGCTGTAGCATGGGCCGCTAGCACCATGGGGTGTTTTAAAATTCCCACAGCATGCAACCGCCTCACTCCACTAACCTGATCCTTCAGGACAGTCTGACGTAGCCACACTTAAATGTAATAACGACAGTGGCCTCCAGCTCTGGACGTAGGATCAAAGCTTTTTCCCTTAATCTGCCAAGCGGTTGGAAGAAGCAGAGATGTCATCTGCTCTGGGTGAGATATTAACTACCTGAATTACATTGCGAATCATGCTGGTAGTGTTAAAGAAAGAGTGGTAGTGCTTTTATGTGAGGTGTGGTTGGGTGGGAGTTAATGTTCGAACTCGAGAATTGTGTTTAGATTTGCAAGGGGGAGATTAGTGTATGGACACTAGACAAAGGGTGGATGGAATCTGAATTGTGTAGCGGTGATAGTGGTAGGAGATAGGAATTAGTGAGAGGAAGAGGGGATGAGTAGTACTTTGAGTACATCTGAAGAGAATGAAAAAGAAAGAGGGTGGTAGGTTTCGTTCTGAAAAAAATCTTGTGTGAGACATAGGATGTAATTAATGTGAAAGCGATAAGAGGGTTTTTATGGAAGTTGCTTCGATCGCAGAGTGAGACACTCTTCCTACTCAGCGAGGGTTTTTACTTTGAAGGGGAAGCCGGAGCACAGCTTGCACAGATCCCACCAGCTTAGGGAAAACAAAAAAAAACTTGCATTTGACCACTGTCCTTTCGGATTTTTTCCTAAAAGAGGGGTAATACTATACAGGAACTAGTCCTTTTAGAGCACTTAACCATTCGGATTCCCTTCAAATATTTTGGTCCAACGTGAACCAATTATAAGATTTCATAAAACTTCAAAGTGCTAATTTTTTAGATGTCTTGATTGTCTTATTCCATCCTACGATATGGTCCTTACACGCTACAAGTGGGGAGGGAGAAAGTGACCGCTGATTGAGGTATCGAAGGTCAAATGTTTTGGTATATCGATGTGAAGATTAAAGGAAGTAACATTCATGCGGCCTATTCCAACAGGATTTTGCTGGCAGCGAAGTTTAAAACCTCTAAAAATTAAGGGATATACTTTATATTCACTCCCAAACAGCTGCGGGAGGAGCAACGACGCGCTCCGACCGCGCAAACTAAAAATAGGGTTCACCATACCGTTCTACAAAGCCCAAAGTTTCCCTTTTAAAAATCGGGAGGGGGATGGGGTCGTTTCTGCTATACTAACTCTTGCAACATTTAAAATAGATTGAACTATTTGGTTATCACTGTTCCTAAGGCATCCTCTCAGATATGACCAAAAATTTAATGATGGACAGAAAGCTTACAAAGAAGGATTCTAGATCCCATTTATCAGAAGAAAACGAAGGCGGAACATACGAGAGATACTTGAAGGGGTGGGTCCTGAAACAGAACGAACATAGTGGAATTTTTTTTTTCGCCCATCTTGCGAGTCCCTAAAGGGCATAAGTCACCGTAATGATAATTCTACCCTATTATAAAATTCGCGAAAAAAAAAGACCAAGAAAGAATCGCATTCCGGTGTCGGTGGGGGAGGCCGGGCGCAGGAATATTACTTACCACAAAGAGAGTCAAATAAAGTGGAAGAGGCCAGACTCCTCCAAAAGGTTAGCCCACAAGTCGTGTACACGAATCCATCCAGAGTAATAAGGGATGGCGACCCTGCTCGTCCCGATACCGGGACGGGTAACGTGCGCGACGATCACCCAGACTAGGATATTCAATAAGAATCTGCCGAGCAGTTATCGCAATAAGGTACGGGCGAACCCTCCATCAAATGGCGGAGCGTCCCATGAGTGTGCCAATTTGAAGACTACAGAAAGCAACCTGAAGTCGTCGCGGCATTGGGGTATAGGTCCCTGGGAACAGTCTCGGCGCAATGCCACGTAACTAAGTTCATCTCGGCCGTCTCCTATCATCTTTGTCGAGCAGTCCGGAGGGTACCATGCTTCCTTCCGTGCAGTCAGTCTGAGGGGAGCGAAACGCTGGTCTGCTCACCCAGTCCTTGGGGCATCTTTGACGCGCTAATTCCTCGCATTCCTTACATGTAATGTAGCCCAGCAGAAGACGAGCTCGACATTCACCCGGATAATGGAAACCGTGGCATTACGGAAACCAGAGAGATTGCAGATTTCAATGTCCCTAGATCACTAACGTCGCGTTATCTCCCGTACCGAGCGGTATATTGCAGCCAGCTCGGCCGTGAGGACAGACGCAGTACCTGGTAGAACCTCGTTAACTTCAAAGAGGATAAGGGCATGAAAACTCACTCTTGGGACTCTGAGCCTTCCATTTACCATAGCATGGTTCCAGCGTGACACGAAGTGTGGTCCAAAAAAGGTTGAACGTAATACTCTCGGTGCTATAGAAGCTTTGGGAGCAGAGGTGTGGCGACGAATAGTAAAAGGTAGTACCATCTAATGTGGTGTCCTGGGCAGAACCAGAGGCGCTATTGGCCACAGAGCTACACCGAGCACTCGAAAGACCTTCCTAGCCCTAAACCCAAAAGGTGATTGGCAGCAACGAGAATGGCAAAATGAGGACATTCCAGTAGTAGAAGATAGTCGATCGATTGATCCCCACCACAAAAACTGCAACCAGAGGTAATTCGAACACGAGCTGAAAAAAAAAGATGCAAATGCAGCAAAGGATACGCAGTCTCTGAAGGCTCAAGGCCCAAGAACGGACAGACCTTGATATATAATTTAAAGGAACACCCATCCAATTCGTCCTGCGACAAACGAAGAACAATCCCTTATAGAAGGAAAGAAATCTTGAAAACGAAATGCAGTTATACCGGACCCCAAGGTAATCTAAATAGGGCAGCTGATCAGCCCTCTCGTTGCCCGGAAACCCAACAAAATTGAAGCCGATAACGGGACGCATTCTGGACCAGCCAGTAGCAAATGTCTGCAACTCAGGGATGGGAAGCATTAAATAAACGAAGTGTTTCTAAAACACTTCGAGAGTCAAGAAAATAAAATCTTAAAGGGCAAAATTAGGATCAGTCTGACTGCTAAAAGATTGGCTGAAAGCCCAGCAGTAAAAATAGAAGTCGCCAGCGGCAAATACAATATTAGAACTGTCCTGAGCAAACGGCGGCACCCCTGACTCGCTCTGACTTGGAACCGTGTGTGTATATGGGCCAAAGTGGTGAATGTGAGGTCGCATGCTCAAATAACAAGCATTTAAGAGAGCAAGGATCCACGGAGGACTTGTCCAAGCTTCACATGTTGGTGGAAACGGTTGGAGGTGGAGCACGCTAACTAGGAATCAGCGACGACGGAAGAGTATGGACCCTTAGAGCATCCAGGTTGGAGAGGGGCGGTGCAAAGACGGTAACCTATCGAATGCCACCGTTGATTCAGCAGCATAAAGGCATATGTGAACCACTGACGCATGGGGCCTTCCTTACACGACAGAGATATCGCTTACAGATCTGGAGTCAATGAAGTACCCCATTCTCACAGTAAAGACTTCGCGGAGGAGGTGCGAAAGACTCTACTGGAAAGACGAACTCCGAGGTTGCGGATCGGTTTCAGCATTTTAAGTGCTGAAGCAGTGGCGTAGCCAGGGATTTGGGGGCCCTTAACATATGAATGTTTGATAGCATGAATTACATGAAAAAAGTTTTCTTGCAATATTTTTTCTTAATTTTTAAGGATACAAATGGCTCATGGAGCTATAAAAATGCCCCCCAAATACACAGAAACCTAAAAATTGGAAACCTTTGATTTAGGGTAATTATAAAACAAAGCCTGTAGCAATGGCATCTCAAAAATTTCATCTTTAAGTAACTTATTATACTTTGCTTGACTATTTTTTATGGGCCTCCATATAAAACTGTTTTTGTCATTTCAAAAAGAGATGGGGCACTAGTTTAGGGCCTCCCTCCAATAGGGATCCTGGGGTAACTTTGAAATTTGTTTACCTCTCCCAAGCCCATAGACATAATATGATTTCAGTTACACACACGGGAGTTCTCCCTTGTGGGAAACATTACACAGCAAACATGTACATTTACTCACAGATATCTTCTGGAAGAGGTTATTTTTTCTGTGGTTCCAGCTTCATATTACCACTTTGGTTTTGTGAACTGCCTGGTTGGCTAACTAATTGGAAGAACTGATTGCATAATAAAGCTCTGTAATTGTATTTTGCCTCTAGCCATTCCATAAGTTAAAATACAATCAAACTTTCTAAAGATTCATCGCCAATTCTAGAAGTCCATTCCAATAATTTTGTAGCAAACACCATTTTCACAGGAGCGCAATCCTCAAATCACGGTAACCCATTTGTAATTCTAGTTCCCAAACTGATTATATTAAATATCACACACTTAACGACCAAACTTCGTCTTTCCCATTACATATTACACGTTAGATGGTTCCCTTACTTAGTTTAAATTAATGTTTCCCTTACTTTGCCACTTCCATGTTAATTTGTGTAATGTTGCTATTACCAATGCAATTCCATCAATTATCGTTGTGGTATCATGACTTATACAAAAAAGTGACTTGTAAGACCATTCCCCTTATGTTACCTATCCAATGTCATTTAGAATTACTTTGTATTAGAATTTCTTTGTATTTATACTAAATATAATTCCAGTACCCAGAAGATGAGGTTGGCCCTCGAAACGTTGGTTAAAATTAAATGAAGAAAGAAAAATGCATTTCTTTTCTGCTGCCCTGGTAACATAAAGGTATGCCGTTAGTACACTACGCTACTGCTCGCTGCCTCAGTGTGCCTGATTCGAATCGCTTGCCTGCACGGATTTTTCGAAAAAGGTAATAAAAATATTACTGCAAGGAAAAATTATTCCGTTTTCTCTTTCAATGTGGTTTAATGGATTCATATATATATATATATATATATATATATATATATATATATATATATATATATATATATATATATATATATATATATATATATATATACACTGTTAGGATTAAATATTTCCAATTGTAGGGGTATAGATCGCTACACACCACACGTTGCAGGCAGATAGGGTGTAGATCAAAAGCCCCTCTATCTCGATGGAAGTACATAGCTTTTGTTTTGCTCGTGGAAAGGCGGAATCCCCTAGGTTGTGCACGTTTTGACCCCGCATCGACTGCCAACTGCAGATGACTCGCCACTTAGGGAAGGTAAGGCGAAATGAGGCGATGAACCGCAGAGTGCCAAGTCATCGACGAACATGGTCTCCGATACACGTGTATCCTCGGAGAGAAAAGAGATGATATCATTGATCGAAATTACAAAACATAACATACTTAAAACACTGCCTTAAGGAACTCCCTCCTCTTGGAATTGCAAGTTAGAGTAGGTGTCTCCAACATGCACTATAAAGGATCGAGATGCCAAGAAATTTGAATAAAAGGTGAAAAGAGACCTCTCATACCATGTCTTAAGACGCCGTATCTACATATAGTATCGTAGGCTTTCTCAATGTCGAAAAATATCGCCAAGACTCGGTGCTTTAACGCGAAACCTTTCCGGACCTATCTCTCAAAATCTACTAAGAGGTCAAGAGTAATATGATCCCTGTGAAAACTGCACTTAAATTGAGACAGTTAGTGATTAGTTTCCAGGAACAAATTCAGACCTCCCAGTACACTCCTCTCTAGCAACTTGACCAGACAGCTGGTAAGAGATATAGGGCCATAGTGATATGCGTCCAATCCGTCCCTGCCCGGTTTGAGAACGGAGAGGACAATCCCAATGCGCCATTATGATAGGTAAGAACATTTCACCCATATAAGACTTTATAAGCCCAGTAAGAATAGGGCAGAGAATGAATGAAGATACCGAATCATATCATAATGGATCCCGTCAAGGTCAAGACAAGTAGACCCATAAAGGGACAATGCAGCAAGCAACTCGTGGATGAAGAAAAAGGCATTATACGGAAGTTTGGAGTTCGTCGCAAAATGAAAGTAACGAGACGCCTCGTTTGATTTATAGACATAAAAAGCCTTATTGTAACGACTGACACTGCTGAGTGTACGGAAATGGTCGGTCAAGGCGTTGATGACCGCCAGGCTGTTATTCATTAAGGATCCTTGAGGGTGGGAGTATTATGGCCGGCGGGAGGGTGAGAGTATTATGGCCGGCATAACGACCCAAGGATCTTGTTAATGCTCTTTCAGATCTTGCGATAGGAGTCATAGAGGAAATCGATGAAACGTAGCGACGCCACTTAGTTCGGCGAGCCTGATGAAGGGTTCTCTGACGAAACATCCGAGCACGGTTGCGGTCAACCTTGAGGCCCAATGTTGGGTTCCACCAGAATCAGCCATGAGAAAACTTGTAGTTCCTAAAGCTGTCGTGCACTCCAAGCTCAACCAGGGCACAGTTGAGCAACCCGTTACGGGTCGTCTTCTAGGAATGGTCTGTGTGGCCGCGTTGTAAATAATAAATTTGAAGTAAGATACCACCGTGTTCACACCCCTGAGGGTCCTCAAGCGTTTTCAGTTTTGGTGTGTGTAGAAAGCTAGCGTGCTGGTCGATCAGAACAGGTGGGGATTGTTGGTAACATAAACTCGGAGAAATGCATCTCTATTCTTCGGAAATGACTTCTCTAAGTTTTTTTCAAGTGACCAAATGTTAAAAAAATGACATCTTGTTTATTCAGGATGGTGCTCCATAGCAGACAGCCATAAATACCAATGACTGTCAGTACAAAAACGAAGTCAGAAGACTTCTTGACCAAGTCAATATCCTAATATGAAGCCCATTGAACCATTTTGGCTTATATTGGTCAGAATAGTGCTGAAAAAAAACAGGAAACCAACAATAAAGGCAGATTTGTTCAACATGATATGGGTAGCTTGTGCAGAAATTCCACAGGAGACAATTTTTAAACTTATTTGTACGATGACTAAATGGTTAGTTCATTAAAAAACGCACAGGACATGTTCCGAGAAATAAATCTTAAAAAAAATTATTGTTGTCTATTTACTTTTGAGATGTATACCGAGTTTTGAAAAAAGTGGAAAGGCCTCTGCTCATCCACCGTGTACGAGAACAACGTCGGGAGCCCTCTCGTGCCCTTCTCAACGACTTGAAGAGTCATGGCAATCGATTTTTCATTTTTTTTTTATAATGAAAATACCTTCATGGACAATATGGCGATTAACAAGCAGAACGACCGCGTAATAAGCTTTGGCCATTAAGTTTCTGAGGTCCGCTACGTGTCCATGACTAAGCATCCGGCTTCAATGATGATGCTCGGTGTCGTGGCTTTGAATTGCAAGAAGATGTCACCGGTGTCTTTCTCAGCCGGGTACAGACTCACCGCGGCCGATTACATGGACATCTTGGCCACGGAAGTCCAGCCCTCCGTGAGAAATATCACGAAGAAGACAGACTAAGTCTTTCAGCGGGCCGGTGCCCCGACTCACACGGCCTAATCATGCAAGAGTGGCTTGGGTCGAACATGAACTTCTGGTCGAAGAATGACTTTTGGCCACCGCAGTCGACGACCTCAATCTCTTCGAATACAGCATTTGCGCGCATGTTGAGGACAAAGCCTGCAAGGTCTGCGACAGCAACGTCGACTGCTTTCACTCTTTTCTTTATTACCTCGTTTAGAGGTTCAATGGTTTCTTGTCTGTGCAGGTCTTCCACTCTTCTTTCTACCCTTTTCGTGTTTTTTATCAGAAAAAATTGCTTTGTTTTTGATCCACTGCAATTTTATGAGATTGGCTCTTGATAGAGTACAAATCCCAATTGTTGGAAGATTAATGTGGGCAGGAATATTGATTTGTAGATTTTCTTCTTGTTCTATTGACTGAGTAATCTTAGCTTATACATTAGTTGTAGGCTATTTTTTTTTCTTTTTTCTGTTTTGTCAGTTACGTGTTTCCTGTAACCACATTTGGCTATGGTTAGACCCAGCACTTTACATTATTTGCTCTATCTGTATCTTTCTTCGTCTACGTATATGTTTGGTATCTTTTTCTGTAGATTGTAATAATTTTGAATTTCTCTCGGTTCGGGCTAATTTCCTATTTCTGTTCATATTGGTTTATCCTTCGTATTTATTTTCCCGTTGTTCTGGCTTGGAATTGGCCGTGCATGTACGGTGAAACAATCATTTATGTTATGTCATCCGCAAACTGTATGTTTATACATCCTTCAGTTGCTGGAGGTGGGATGTCTACTGTGTAGATTGATTATAATACTGGACTCAAATACTCGCCTTGGGGAACCCAGGCTTCAAGCTTAAAAAGCTTTCCATTGTGACTGCCTCTGTCTTCATACGCATATCTATCATGACATAGTCGCACAGTATTCTCCCAATTTTATTGTGTAGTCCTAGTTCCATAGGTGAGCGTTATCGCGATCATTTATTGCAATAACGATATCGGGTTATCGGTTATCCGATATTTTTTTGCCGCGTTATCGATTCATCGGTATCGCTGATACTTTAGGTTCCAAACTAGCAATAATCGATAACTTCAGTTTGGGGTACCAGTTAGAACAGGGGCGAGCCGCGCGTGCTTTGAAGGCATGAAATAGGTAGGTCCGAGCGGGGAGGAGGATCCTCAAAACATATGAGGAAATGAAGGAGAGCCTCACCAGGTAAGAAACTAAGAAACAGTATTCAAATATTCTTGTATTATATTCTTGTATTATTGTATTATAAAATAATTATATATAGTCAATAATCAATATTGTATTATAATTTTGGATTTATCGGTTACACCTTATCGGGCGATAAATTGATCGCCAGTTATCGATTATCGGTTATCGCCGATAAGGTTATCGTTATCGATTTATCGGTTATCGTGATACATTTTTTCGTTATCACACCCACCTATGCCTAGTTCTAGTATTTTGTACTGGATGCTCCACTGTCAAACTTTGTGGAAAATTTTAGAAACGTCTTTGCAATAGATGTCTACGCCCATCTTCTCGCCCTTCGCGTTTACTAACTTTTCCATTATTAGACATAGTCCCATCCATGACCGTGCTCCTGTTTTTTTCTGGAATTTGAAGTTCCACTCATTATAAAGATTGTTTTCTTTGAGG
Source organism: Ceratothoa steindachneri (assembly GCA_963969495.1). Classification (NCBI taxonomy): domain Eukaryota; kingdom Metazoa; phylum Arthropoda; class Malacostraca; order Isopoda; family Cymothoidae; genus Ceratothoa; species Ceratothoa steindachneri. Next base: position 98,891,563 of record OZ018329.1, read on the forward strand.
TGTTGATCGAGTCTGCATTTTAAGATCTTTTCATATACTTTCTCCGATGAATTCCAGTAGTGAAATAGGTCGGTAGTTTTCTACCCAACAAGGTAATTTTCCAGCTTTTGGTATGAAAATAATTTTAGCCATTTTTAGGTCGTCGAGGAAGTAGCCTGTATTCATGCACGCATTGAAAACGTTCATTAATCCTTCCAAGATGTTATCAGTTGCTTCAACGTAGTTTTTCCTCGTGAGTTCTGATATCCATGGGGCTTTCTGTTTAAAGCTGTTTATTGTTTTTATATGCCTTCCGATCATTATGATGGGATCAATTCCTTCGTTGGTGTTCTTATTTACGTCGACGAAATGGTGGATGTGGATTCTTTCTATTATTTGATTAATTTTTTTATATAATCTCATTTTCAAAGTCAATTACGAAGTTATCATTTGCTTCATTGATCTTAAAACGTGTTCCAGTACTATCTAAATACTCTTTCAACGTTGGCTTCGTCTTCCATTTGGTTTCCTCTCTCATCTTTAATTCTGATCTTTTCTTTTGCTGGCTCGTCTTTTATCTTATTCACCCATTTCCAAAACCCTATTGGTGAACCTTCTTCATCCATCTTATGGATTAGTCTGTTCAATTGTTCTTCTTGTTTGTCAATTATTAATACCGTTAGCTCTCTCTTCTTTCTTATTAGTTCGTTGTACAGTTCTCTGTTTCGTCCCTCTCTACCTATCTGTTCTGAAGCCACTTGTATTTCTACTTTCTTATTTATCATTTTAGGTGTCCATCTGAAGTCCTGAATGGTTCTGTTGTTTCTTTTGAGGATTTATGGTATTTGGTTATTAGTGGGATTGATTTTAGTTAATAAATCAGTCTTGATAGCTATTTGAAAACCATTACCATAAATTTGTTACCATAAAGTCGTCTGCTAATATTTAGGCCTAACGACTGACGTGAATTGAATTTAGAAAACTTCAGGCAGAGGTTTGTAAGAAAAACGGAAAATAAACAAAATAACTATATTTAAAAAATCAACGAATGCATAATGAGTGAATTAAATAAGGAAATAATTAGTGAGCGGTTATTACAATTATATGGATGAATGATATAATTAAATTGAGAATTGCCAAGGAATACAACGTAATGCAATGAATGAAAGTAATGGAAAGTAGAGTGAATGTAAGGTGCAGTGAGGTAAGGTATGGTAAAGTAGCTAAGATATGGTAACTATGATGTGGTAAAGTATGATATGGTAAAGTAACTATGATAGACTGTGAATTGGGATCTTGATTCGAAGTAAAGTAGAGCATGAATGAATGGATGACTGCTTCAAAGCGGGCAGCTAAAGGCGTTCGTTCGTTTGTGTGTATTGGTAAAAGTAAGTGTTACCGAAAAGAATGTATCTTAGTCATTGATTTTTGGATGGCAATTATATATTACAAAATATTTGAGATTTTGGATTGATTATTTATACATAACTAAGTTGAGATTTTACAAAATATTTATTGGAAATTTGTAGAATTTAAATGGGAAAATAAATGGATAATTTTAAATTGAATTAAAAAGGTTGGTATGCTAATTGAATATTGATACGTTTAATATTTTATAGGAATGCCAGAGGGCATTGCTATAGATTGCTCTTTGTATGAGTTTATCAATGTTCTTCTAATTTCCAAGAGTTCTTCATCAATTTATTCTAGTCTCTCTTCTTTGAGTGTCTTTGGTTCATAATCTCTTAGGATTTATTTATATTTTGTCCAGTCTGCCTGACGATAGGCCTTCCATTCCTTCAATGGCTTCTGTATGGGTAGCTGGTTTACTGTCAGCAGAGATGTTATGTGGCTGCTAATTAGAATGTCAAGCGGGTTCTAAATGGTAATTAAATGGGAAGTTGAAGTTTGATACAACATTGTCATGCATAACGAAAGCCGATCTAAAAACTCATTCAAAGCCATAAAAAACTTGAAGGTTAACCATTCCATAGGTCCTAATATCGGAGGAATTAGCTACGTGAAAAATTCTAAATTCGAGGGAGATTAAGCTTAGTCGCCATGAGAGGCTGGAAGAACGCTATACTCGGCGTTATTGTATGCTAGAATGAAAATGATAACAGCCGGTGCTGACATATAGAGGAGTGTGTGCCCTACAATCCCTAATGCCCGTAGATGCGATTATGCATAGTTTCCAAATACTTTCACTTTCTTTACAGACCTTTGTTTCCATCTTTCTGCGGGAGACGTCACTTCCTCTTTCGGCTTTTGCTTTAAATGTGAGAAAAAAAAACAGCACATGGGAATATATCTCGTCCCTTTCGTCTTACAATAATTAAAATAAAGTGATCTTATGTTTCTACTTTATAGATAGAGTTTTAAGAGTAATTTGGTTACTCACATTTGGTGGTTAAAGCCTCTAAGTCGAATACTATAAAAGTTATAATTGATTAACGAATTAAAAAAAATATGTAAATTTTGGCGTACTTCTTTTCTCTAATGTTTATTTCTGGCTCATGTATCTTAATTAATATTGCTTTTGCGATTGTAAGTGTTTGTTCCTCGGTTGTTTTAGGAATTTTTTGAAGTTTTGATGTCAACTATTTTCTTCTAGTTGTTTTCTTTTTGTAGGTGTTTATGGATTTTACTAGGTTTTAAACGATGTTATTTTGCTGGCGTTTTAAAGTTATTTGTTGTAGATCTGATGTATGACAATAAAGAATTGTCTTCTGGAAATAGGAATCGGTAAATCATATGATTATTACCTTTGGAGTTAGGTCTGGTTGTGGGACCCACCAAAAACAATCTCGATCGAAAGGTCGTCTACGTAGAGCAGCGATTCCAAACCAGTGTGGCGCGAAGCAACTGCAGGTGTGCCGTGCCAGATTTAAGGAAAGTTGATTCTCCCTCAAACAAGAAAAAGCAATGAACAAATTTCGGTATTGTACGAATGGATGATAAAATTTTCATACTTGTCACACAATAAAGTGTCCTGCCGTGACAGAATGTCCTACCACAGCTATAGTTGCCAGATTTTTACTAATATCAATAAATTCGTTTTCTATCTTTCAATATGTCAATCCAATATTTTATTTTATTTTTTGTCTTTAGGCATATTAAGATTTATAAGTTTGGTATTTAGATTTGATATATAATTTCTTATTAAGTGTGAGAAATTTAAAGAAGATTAATTCTTAAAGCGACTGCAAGTGCGCTACGGGAGATTTAAGGCAGGTATGCTATTAAGGCTGATGTTTACAATTGATATATAATTGCTTAATAAATGAGAAATTTAAGAAGCTTAATCCTTAAGTTATCGTGTTTAGCAAATACTATTTATGTTTTTCATTGTTGTGTTTATTCCTTGTTAAATAAATAAGTTGATAGGTTTGTTTAATGGTATTTGGATTTAGAAATTAAGTGCTTTATTTTACTTGTAAACTGAAAGTTTTTCTTTTCTTAAATGTATTTTGGGCTGTTTATGTCTTAAAATCTTTAATGTTTTTGGGGGGGAATGCAATATGAATTTTTTTCTCTACTGCATTTTATATTTATTTATAATACATTTGGCCACTAAATTAATAAATGATTAGCATGCCTAACTTATGAACATTTATTAGCATTTATTATTATATGATTAAATAAAAACTCCGACGTAGAGTGTAGTGAAAACATCTAACGGGAGCATTGACTGCCGTTTATGCTCAAGGCAGTGAGACAAGGAAGACACTTCTTTGCGGGCCGTTCTCCTCTTGTCCTTTTGGACTGGAGATAGCTATCCCCACCCTTACGCAAAATCGTCGTTATTGCAGTAACTCCAATACGAAGATTGGGAGGCGTTCTCTCGCCCCATTGTGTGGAGAGTTTCCATGGTATAGTATCACCATGTGGTATCATAGACCTTCTCCAGCTTGGAAAAGGGCGTAGCGTAGTGCTCCCTACGAAGGAAGGCCTCGCATATAGCATTTTCCAACCAGAGAAGATCTTCCAATGCAGAGTGGAAATTGCGAAAACCACATAGCGCAGGAAACACGTGACTTTCACTGTCCAAGAATGACTTTAATCTAATATTTACAAATTTTTCGAGCAATTTGCTTATGCAGGATGTTAGGGAAATTGGGCGGAAACCGGCCGGGGTAGCCAATCGCCAAGAATCTGGTCCAGATCATGTTGAACAAATCTAACAGAAAAGCCTTGCCTCACTTACCGAGGTGTAGGATCATGGTGTATGGGATATCGTTAGGATCAGGGGTTGTATATGCGTATGAAGCGAGGTCGGAATGTAGCATACCTGGCGTAACAGGTCGTTAAAGTGTTTCCCGCCATTGGGAATAAAGTTTAACCCGCGGCTTTCAGCGAGCCCCGACGTGAAATAAATACTGGCGAAACGGCATCCCTGCTACAAAATGCGGACGCAAAAGACTCGGCTATCCACGGCCCAGGGGCCGAGTTTGTGGTTTCATCCTCCTGGAGGACAGTATTGCGGTTCTACGAGAACTTTAAGAGAGGGTTTTCCCGTTGAGTGAAGACACGTATGCCTGCAAAGAAAAGTAGCAGACGTGCTTCGAAATATACCGGAACCTTCTCTCGCTCGACTAAATTCACCAGTGAAATCGTTAAGGCGGCGCAGCACAAATAGGTGGATCGATTCTCTCTTAGGGCTGTCTCACAATCAGACGACCACCAAGGAATTGGACAGGGTGGAAAACGCTCTGACGTTCTGTGAATGGTAGTTAGGCTCACAGCAATGAGGTTGCCGGAGAAGAACTCTACAGCTTCATCATCTGATGAAAGGAGACGAGTCCGCTGCAGTTTCAGCAAGCGACCAAGCTAAAAGTCCTTCTTCGACCATAAGTTTAGGTTCGACCCCAACCACTCTTGTATGGCTTTCTCCATGTGGGCCGGGACACCGGCCAGCTGCCCAGACTAAGATCAAAGTCAAAGTCGTAAGTGCGCTGAGCGGATCATCTTTTACGACGGGGCCCCTCATTAGAGACTACCTGGCGTTTACGAGCCCGCTGTATTCAAACGTTTCCTAGTTTTTCACTCCACAGATGGCATCATGTTGGCCAATAGCAACATAATCCAACAGAGGAGAGCATTAGCTATCTTGATTGGTAGAGAACCGAATGTGACTTGTTTCTCGGACGAGAGCCTTCTGGCGAATGCGTTGAACCCATCCTAAGCGGCCATAATTATTGCCCTTCGGATACTTAATGGCGCGAGCCGGGTGGATGTCGAGCATATATTCTGTTGGGTTCCATTACACTTGAGAGAATTGCTGTGAATTAGCGAGACGATGAGGGCGCCAAAGAGTCCGCAAGGAATGGGCGACCAGACCAGCGCTTCGCTGTTCCTCACACCGTTTGTTTGTTAAAGAATATGGAAGAAGGCCAAGGGAAAGTTAAAGTTGTGTGGCATTACGCCGTGACTGTTCTCAATGCCACGACGGCTTCAGGTCGCTTTAGGGCGTCTTCGAATTGAGCACAGTCTTGGGACGCACCGCCATTTAATAAAACGCTCGTCGGAGCTTTATTGCGACGACTGCGTTGTTCTCCAGACTCTTCGGCGCATTCTTGATGAATGCCCATCTGGGTGATCTTCGCCCACGTTACCTGTCCCTCTACCAGGACGAGCGGGGTCGCTACAGCTCGTCCCTTGTGGTCGGGACGGGTTTGTGTACACAGACTTGTGAACTTTCCGACTTTTTGGAAGAGGCTAGCCTCTTATATTTTATTCGACTCTCTTTGTTGTTGGTCGCATATTCCTGCGCTGGGGAAAGGCGAGTCTTCTCCCGACGCCGCTGCGTGCTTGCTTCTTCTCCTTGCCTTTTGTTACTTTTTTGTTTTTGCTTTTGCCTCCCTTTTGAGAGAATTACAGTGACTTATGTCCACATAGACACTCGGCAGATGGCCGATAATTAAAAAAAAATGATTCGATGGAGACGCGCGAACGCTTCACCTTACGGCAATTGGTCCCATGTGGGTTGGTGGGGCGTGATACCACCAGCTCTACCGGGAGGGAGGGGGGCTGTGGGAGGTAGAAAACGCACAAGGGTTCCAAATCGGCACGATGGCAATGCGCTTATGGGACAGGAGCAGACAGGAGTGCCTTCTTTACCTGAGAGGCATATAAAGCCCAGAGGCGCGCAGAGAGTAACAAGGAGTAACAAGGAAAGGAAGTACCCTAGGAGACCTTATGGTCCATTCAAAGAGGGTACCTTTGGACTAGCAATCGAGCAGGCACATGGCTGCTCAATTGTTTTGCGTCCCTGAACGGCCACTTTTCAAGACTTTGTCTAGTCTTGACTTGAACTGGTCAACAGATTCACTGTTGACAACTTCCACTGGAAGTGCATTCCACTTACCGCAGATACTGTAAGTGAAAAAATTTCCACACAGATTGCGGTTGTAACGCTTCAGTTCAAGTTTGAAGCTGTGATTGGGGGTTCTGTTCTCACTCAGTGTGAAAGTATCCCGGTAGTCTACATTGTCGAACCCTCGAAGCATTTTGAAAACTTAGATGAGCTGACCACGTAGTCTACGGGTTTCCAGCGAGAACAGATCTAATTCCCTTAGTCTATCCTCATAACTTTTATGTCGGATAGAAGGAATCAGCTTGGTTGCCCTAGCTTGTATGCGTTCCAACCTTGTGATGTCCTTTCGAAACGAAGGACTCCAAAATTGTTCGGCATACTCCAGGTGCAGCCGAACGAGGGAGTTCTACAGACAAAGTACTATCTCCTTGTTACGGTATCATAACTGTCGCTTTATGTAGCCTAACATCCTTTGTGCTTTCTTCTCTGCCTCGATGCACTGTTTCGAGAACTTGAGGTCGCTAGTGATAGTTACACCCAAGTCCTTCTCAGTGTCACTCGATTCAAGAGCAGTGCCCTTAAGGATGTACTGAGATTGGGGGTTTCTGTGGCCGATATGCATCACTTCGCATTTGTTCACGTTAAAAGGCATTTGCCTCGTGTCAGACCACTCCCCAATCTTCCCAAGATCTTCCTGCAGGCGGGCAGTATTTCCATCCTTTGCAACGTTCATACCAAGCTTGGTATCGTCGGCAAATTTGGAAATCTTGGCAACCATGTCACCGTCCATGTCGTTGACGTAGCTGATGAATACTAGTGGTCCCAGGACAGAACCTTGAGGCACCCCGCCAGTAACGGGCACCCACTCAGAAGCCTGTCCATTCACCACCACCCGTTGCCGTCTGCCAATTAGCCAGTTCTCGATCCAGCCGGCTACTTTTCCGTCTATGCCCAGCGCTCGCACTTTCCGGAGAAGGCGGCGGTGTGGTACCTTATCAAAGGCTTTCTGAAAGTCTAAGTACACCACATCCACCGCCTTGTCCCGATCGTGCTCACTGAACACGAAGTTGAAGAATTCCACAAGGTTCGTCACGCATGACCGTTGCCTTCGGAAGCCGTGCTGGGAACTCCTCAGTAGCAGGTTTGACTCTAAAACGACGTCATTTTGTCCACCATCATGCTCTCCATGAGTTTACCGACTATCGAAGTCAGACTGATAAGTCAGTAGTTTGACGGTTGGTTACGGTCTCCTTTCTTAAAGATAGCAGTCACATCCGCTTCACGCCAGTCTCTAGGAACGCATTCGGTCCGGATTGACATGTTGAAGATTGCGCTCAGGTGTCGTGACACTTGATCGCGCACTTTATTAACACCTTAGGTAGAAACCCATCCGGGCCAGGTGACTTATTCGTCATTAGGTCAGTGATCTTCTTTTTTTATTTCCCCTTAGGTGAAGTCCATATCCTCCAGCTTTTCCCCCGAGTAGGAATCCATTGGCTGGGGGATGGGACCACACTCTTCAGTAAACACTGAAGAGAAGTAGTCGTTGAGGAGGTTAGCATTTTCTGCATCTAAGTGTTTTAATGCCCCCTCCTCATTTCTCAAAGGGCGAATCTTTCGACGGATTGGTTTACGGCTGTTCACATATCCAAAAAACTCCTTGGGATTCTCTTTACAGAGTCTCGCCACTCGGAGTTCCTCAGACCGCTTAGCCGCCCTTATGCTGGACTTCACTCTCCTGGCTAGCCTCCGGTATTCGTCAAAGTCACCCGAGATCTTCGATTGCCGGTACACATTTCTCTTCTCCCTAAGCAGTTGGCCGATTTCTCGATTAAACCACTTTGGTTGAACAGAAGACCGACGGGGACATTTCAGAGGGATGAAACGCGATTGAAGACTCATGAATGTGGTTTTGAAACTGTTCCACGAGTTTTCAACAACATCGCACACTTCTAGCCTCACGTCAGTCCAGCACGAAGACCTGCAAAGTCTGCTCTTTTCAAATCGAATTTTCTCGATTTACTAGTTGCAGGCCCTGCCTTCGGGACTTTGACTACAAATCTAATTAGTCGGTGGTCACTGCCACCGAGCTCTTGACCAACAGAGATGTCCTCAACGATGTCACCCTCAGAGGTGAAAACCAAGTCGAGGATATTGTTTCCTCTCGTTGGCTCTCTCACCTATTGAGTGAGGAACTCGTCTTTCGCGAAGTCCAAGAGTAGAGCGTTCTTGCCACAGGGTTCTCTGGTTTCCCAGTCAACTTGTGTGTTGAAATCCCCCATGACGATACACACTTTGTCTTCGACAAGTTCTCCTAGTAGCTGGTACAGATCTCTGTCCTTTGCAATGAGTTGGGCAGGAGGTCTATAAAGCACCAGGGTCCTGTATTTGGCAGGACCTATCTCTAGTTCAACACCAAGTATTTCATGGTCGGATACGATGTTGCAATCCGTCGAGTTGAGAGAATTCTTGACATACAACATCACACCGCCACCCTCTCTGTCGGGCCTATCTTTCAGGAAGAGCTGGTAACCGGGAATCATAAATTCACCTTCAAAATCTCGGCTTGAGGTTTTTATCCACGACTCCGTTATGGCCACCATCTCAGGTTCCTCTGTTGCTACGAGGCCACGGAGCTCAATAAACTTATTCCTGATTGACCTCGCATTGAACAGAACTTTGAGGGAGTCCCCTAGTGTTGGACTCCCTACGCTCATCCGTTTCCCGGCTTCTCTGTTTTCATGGTCACACCCTTTTTGACGACCTCCGAGAAGGTCGTTCCAGGAGTGACACGGGCGTGCTGGCGCACGTCCGCTTTCGCTCTGTTTCGAACGCTCCTTTGGGTGCGTTCCACGACATCTTGAATTAGGTTAGCGAGAAAGGCATTCCCTTTAAAGGAGAGATGTACCCCGTCCCTTTGGTAGAGGTCGTCTCTACCGATAAAGGTACGATAGGGGTCCACGAAGAATACTCCTTCTGCCGTGCAGAGATCCGCCAACCTTTCTGTTAACTGCGACGTTTCTATCGTGAGCGGTTCGAGATGGACCTCTTCTCGGAAGCATCCCAACCACCACACGTTTGCGGGTTTTAAGCCCTATTTCATCAACGGCTTCCATCACCGTTTGGATGGTCTTACCACTGAGGCCAACCTTACCCCCTCTGAGGTAGTTGTCGTTGCCACTCACCATCAGAGCGACAACGGAATTCTCAGAAATCTGAGCTTTCTCTGCCTCTACTCTGATGTTGTGGTTACCCCGTCCTGACAGGCAGCTTACCTTCACGCTAGTGCGAAGGCGGGGCGCTAGCAGCGGCTGCAGATCCCGTGTTTGCGAGTCACCAATGAGAGTGACCTTCGGACACTTGGTCTCTTAAGACGGTGTCTTCCCTTGTGGAAGAGGCCTTCCCTTTTCCTCTTTACCCTCCACATTCTTATCTTTCTTTTTCTTCTTGTTTATCTGTTTTTCTTCTATTTTTGGTTCTACTTTTGTTTCAACTTTATTCTTTTTCTATTTTTTCTTCGTTTTTCCTTTCTTCTTTTTCTCTTTTTCTCTCGCCTCAGCTAGCTTAGCCTCAGATGATGCCGGAATGTCCGCTTGGGTACCAGGGGATTCCGACACGTCAGTGGGCGGCGCCTCTTCTAGGCATCGAATCTGAGCTGCGTTAAGGGCTTCGAGTTTCTCCAACTTTCTTTCGAGGATTTTAGCTCTCTCCTCTGAGGCTCTATAGAGGTCTTTTAATTTCTCCACCTCTCGCGTCAATATGCAAGTAGTGCAGATACTTTCAGGTTTGCATTTTGAGTAGCAGCCCTCCGGAAAGTCAACGCACCACTTTTCTAACTGGCATGTTGCACAGTTGTGTTTTAGATGAAAGGGTCCTTTTTTGCCTGTCATTTTGAGCGCTTTCTTTCTCTCTGAAAACTCGTGACCAATCAATGATAAAAAGGGGGGTTGGTGAGTTCTCCCCGCGTGAGTCGCTCCCGCCTATCCATCGGAGAGGTTTCGGATCTTTCAGAAGGCACGCTCCATGTGCTGTTGTTCGTCCGACCGAGTCGTCAAACCTCGGCGTGCCGTGGCTCCCAACCAAGCAGCACTGACGGTCCCCGAAGGGGCCATCGATTTCTCACCAGGTGAACAACGGAGCACGCCCCTTACTAAACTCCTACTAGTTCCCTTTATGACGGCCAGGATCTCAGAGTAGCTTTTAATAGATATCCTGCCACACCAAGAGACTCGACCCAAGGCTTTTTATTGGCCTGGCAACCAACCTGGGAAACAAAGGGCCGTCACCTCGGACCGATGCTACCAGAGGCACCCGTCATCGGGCACTGGGAACGGTCAATAATTACGCACCAGGGAAGAGGTTAACGGGGCAATGCCCTCATCCCATTCATCATGCCCCAACGCCTAGGACACCTCTAGTCCTAGTCTCTCGCAACCAGTGAGCGTCGATTGGCGTTATTTCTAGAGGTTCCAAAGCCTCTCTTCTGACGCATGAGGTAGCTGCTAGGTCCTTATATGTAGATAGAGGGAAAAAGGGAAATACTGACATGATATGAGTAGGCTTCTTTTTTGTTTTGTTTTTTTTCTTTTTGTATAAGTGGGAGATATAGGATAAAAGTAGAAAGGAGAAGGATAGAGTAGAAAAAGGAAGGAATGGCGCACTTAATCTGGATCCTCGTTTCCGACCAAATCGACAAGGGAAGCCCTACCAGGGGTACCCATAAGAGGTACCCCCGCCGACATAGCTCGAAAAGTCAAAGGTACACACAAGCTCTCTTCCGGCGACAAGGGGGCGTCACCTCTCCCTCTACTTTCTTTGAGAAATAAAGAGAGAGAGACAGGACCAATTCATTTCTCTCTCAAAACGAGATTTGTTCTGCAGCTTGAACAGCCAGATGCTCTGTTTCTAGAACCTACATTGCATCAAAGGAGCATGGTGTGCTCGGCACATTTCACATATTTGTGTGTACAAGACAGACTTGACATGTGTGGTTCTTGCGTAGATCATACAGATTTCGTGTTAACCCGACTTTGCACGCTTACAAAAGCGATTTATAGTTAAAAAATCCCTAGAAAACTATTTGGCAATAACTAAGCTTTGCTGTTTGTTTTTTTTGTTTTTGTTCATGTTTACTGTTAAGCAACAAGTTTAATCAATCACTTAGAAATGTTAAATCGCAAAATGCACTAAAATGAAAATGGACTGAAAAAAACTATAAAGGGTGATTGAGTCAGAATCACAATCATATCCTTATTTTCTACTCGTCTCTAAACGTCCACGAAACCACTGACTTCCTAAGCGCGCAAAAACAACAACCCACTCTACTCTCAATACTGACACAATTCAACTGAAAGTAATTCATCATACCCCATTTGTCCGTCAGACTGTCAAACGCCCATTGGTCACGTCATCGATGACCTAGGTCACATAACCATGACGTCCTAGTTGACTTTGAGTTCAAGAACTATTCACCGTTACGTACGAACATATACACGTTTCTTTACTAAGATTAGCCGCTTCAATTTGTTATAACTGCTTTTCCCGCGGCTACTTCGTCTTTTTTTTCTTAAAGTAGCGGTAGAGGACTTGAATTTTGAGAGGTCCGCTATTCTTCCGAGTGTTTTTTTAGCTCAAAAAAAGTAAAAATCTCTTAAACTGTAAATCGTTTTCGAGTGATATATATCTGATAATTAAAGTCAACTGATCAGCAGTATGAGAAATGTCAGAGGTGGAATCTCCTGACAAACTGAAATTTTGTTTGTTTTTTTACTTTAGCCAGAATTACGTCTCAAACCTTCTTTACCCTGATTTGAATCATTTCCTCATAGTTTTTGACAAATAAGAGGGATTTCCTTATCCGAATTCCCATATCAATTGAAATGGTCGAGTAAAAATGGATCAAAATTTACTATTTCCAAAAGATCAAGACAATTACCATTATTTGAGATCCAAATTGTTCATGGTTTCCTCTTAATGTTAAGACCCTCTCTCTGCAAGGGTATATATTAGAGCTATAATCCTCTTCATAAAAAAACGTCAGTACTGTCGTTCTGATTTTATTTGTTCGTCTAACTTTGAAACTAATGTTTGTTCTCGCTTCCTTGTTAGGTAGATCAATATGGCATCCCTATGTTTCTGAGTTTTTAGTAGTTTGAATAAGACAGGAGTTATGCTATCATTAAACCCTTCAGACGTAAAGTTTGGAAAGAGTTTACAAAAACAATAAATCCGGTCGTCTAAAGGGAGAATTCACAAACCACTTTCGGGTAAGTTTCCCCATTGGCTTTTGTTGCATAAAAAAAATAGCATTCGTGCATAACCTAAACTACGTTTTGTACACTGGCTTGGAATTTTTAAATGGTTCATAATGATGCTGAACTTAGGAGGGCCCCGCTCTACCCAATATATACTTACTCATGCGATAATTGTGTCCACATACTAACGTCTATTGCATTAGATTTGTGTTTGGCATTATCTATATCTGAATCTGGAATAGCTTGGACTGGGCCACGCCTTACTAGTGGTGAGATGAAAATTCTAAACATGAAAATTACATCCTTGTTGTTCTTTAGGCTCTGTCCATGATGGGAGACTGTTCAATGGGTTCGAGGTTTTCTTTTTGAACTGGTATTATGGATGCTTCTTCATAATAAGCGTGCTGTTCCGCGTCCTCCTTCGCGTGTCCAAATCAAAGGTGCTTTTTTTTCTGGCTGATTGCCAGTGGTTGGATAGATAGCTCCAGCACACTGTTTCTCTTGTGCTATAAAGGAATCTGCGTCACCCCTGGTACCTGTTTCTTATATCAGTGACGTACAAGTCTCTTCCTCCGGCACTGGCTGGCACCAACTTCAAATCTTTTGCTCATCTTCAGATTAAAATATGAAAAAAAAAAATAACCTACTTAACATATGTAAAGACAAATTTATATTTGAATAATAAAATTATATTCCATTTAGGTAAATATTTAGAACTAGATGTAATATTTTTAAAGTTTAACAGAAATCACTAGAGATGCTACGCCAAAATTAAAAATATAAATTTTTGCCTTCTACTTAAATAATTTACCTAACCAGGCAATGGCTTAGCCACTCCCCCAACTTGCGCTTCGCAACTAAGATTAAAATTTAAAATCTTTAAAATAAGCAGCCATGGTTAACTTTTTATAAATTTTCTGAACTTCGCCAATTATAATAATTTTAAAAAGCAATTCTAAACTAAATTTTCCCTCTTTCAAAATGTCACCTTGCTAAAATATAAAGTTATAGAAGAATAGCAGATATATATATAAATAAATTTTCTGAACTTGACCATTTGTAATTCTTTGAGTTTTAAAAAATTCACAAAACTTCGATACTTATATTTATTTCTGAACGTCACCATTTTGTTTTTGATAGTCATAACAAACTAAGATGAAATTATTATTCAAATACTCAAAAAAATCCCCTTCTTAAATTATAGAGTTAGTGATGATTAATTCATTCTTTTATACATCATAAAAATTCAATTTCAAGTAATTGAATTTTCTCTTTTTCATATAGGTACATATTTGAAAATTAACTTTTTTCCTTTTAGGCAAGCAGAAACCACAAACAGTTATAACTTAAAATATTTAATTATGTTTTATTTATCCTTTTGTTTTAAAAATAATGCTTTTGTTATGATATGAAACAAAAAAGAGAATTAGATGCATTTTCAGAATTAAGAGCAGAAATATGTATGACCATAACAATCTTGTTCATGGCCACTTTTATAATTTCAGATTTTAGTCTAATTTTATTGTGCCTTGAAAGATTTTTCTTTCAAATACATGGTTATAATTATTATATTTTCTTTCAAATATTTGTCAACTTGATGCCTTTCAATGGTTTATTTTGTTAGATTTTATCATTATCATTGTCTACCAGAATCCTTCACATTTATCATTGTTTATCTGAGTTCCTCATACTTGCCAGGGATTCTTTTCATACACAGGGATATTTGTACCCCACCCCCTGCGCCTCTGGGAGCTCCCCTTATATTTTGAGTCCCTAGGCTTCAGCCCACCAACTCTATTGCCAACTCTATATTCAAAACTTCCTGTATTTAATGGTTTTCTCCGTGTAATATATTGGAAAATTAAGCAGTTTAAAGCTACACGATTTGAATTTTTTAATAATTTTACCTCATTAAAATAACTCAATCCTTTTACAACTAATGAATTTGTTTATAGCCGCAAGCATTCATCCAGGATTGCCAATTCAGCGATTTATCGCTTATTTTCTGCGACTTTTCAACCTTTTGGGCAACATTTCAAAGCATTCTGCGACAAATTTAAATAAATATATCTATTAATAATGCCCACATTCTATCACTAATATTGATTGAGTACTAAGCCACACATACACGGCGAACTTTTGAGATTTATATTTATACATTTTATAAATTGGGCCATATTAAATTTGCTTCTTTTCGTGGATATTTTTGTGATTTTTTCATCATTCATATCTGACAATCAGTGAAATATGATTTTCAGTGCTGCCATTGACCCTTGACAATACAGGTTTCAAACTTGCATTTCGAATATCTTGCCTTAGTGGATTGAATGATCAAGCATTACTTTTTTCATGTGATTTGTGAATGAGGTTAATTAGAAGCAATTTTATTAAAAATGGGGATCATACTTTTGATTTGTTTAATTGACTAAAACATTACAATGCAATAAATTTAACAGTACATTTAATTTATTTCTGCCCGCTAGATGGCGTATTCATAATTTCGAGACAGTCTAGAAATTAACTTATTCAGCCTAGTGTATGTTGTTTGTCTTCGTCTTCTAATCGTTCTAAGTAAAATTAATATTTTATCGGTGTATGGCTCAGAGAAAAGAGGTTTTAAGGTTGGTTAAGGAAAATTAAAAGAGATTCGAAAGGCTTTGCCGGAAAGTACACCCTACCAAAATGTTCTTAAAACCATCGGTTGGAATCACTGTTCTAAGGGATGTTTACCAAGATACCTTCTAGGTATTTTTTCTCTAGAATTAAAACTACAAATTATTGACATTTAGTCGTTAATTTGCACCCAATACATCTTCAGTGAGTTTTCCAGATACTTTTAATACAACTGTAGCGATATTTGAGCGACTTCGGTTTGAATGTAGCTGCATTTTGTTTAGGCCACTGCTGTTGAATCCGTTAATTATTTATGCGGTTGATCTTAGTGATTCTCTATTGAAATTGAAAGGTTTGTATTAGTTTCTAAGTTTTGAAATTATTGTAAATTTGTTTTGTAATTTAATACCAACATGTCTAGACGAAAGTAAATCTCAGTGAATTTTTAGGGATAAAAGTTATTTTAGTTCATTGTGGAGTCTGTAATCCAATTTAAAAAATGGCGGGAAAATGACAGTTAATAGAATCCTTTTTAGTTGAAGCATCTACATCTTATTTGAATTCCGAGCAACAGGTTCCAATATTTTTTGTTAACCTGAGCTTCCATATTTCTTGCTAACAATTATACATCTCTTTCGCAATAGGATTATGTAGGTTTAAAAAAAAAAAGCATAGCATTTTTAAAGTTATTCATTACTTTTCGAACAGAAAAAAAAGATAGTCCATCTTAAAGTTAATTATTTCGGCACCTGGCATGTCTCTAATTATAAATTGGTTATCTATCGAACATTGCGATACGTAAATATATGCCATTGGGATGTTCTAGCAATGAAACACGTAGTGTTAAAAATTCGATTAAATGTTCAAAGCATCTCAATAGATGTTCTACCAAACAACGGGCTTGCATAATAAAGGGCAGGTAAGTGATCAGTGAATACAATTAATGGTTATTTAATATTTACATACATATATTTGATCATATGCTAAAAGTTGACAATTTTAAAGTTCCAGATGACCATTACTTTTGTATTTGCGTACATGTAAGTTATGTAGTGTGCAGTGTTAAGGCTTGTAGAGATACCCCCCGCCCTCTTTATAACTAGTGAACAAGGTCCTCGGAAAATGTTGAGATTTGACCTTTTCTCATAGGCCTTCCTGAATTTCAAGGGGTAACAACATCATAGTTCAACCGATAACAAAACCCGCAGTTAGAGCCGATCAAAGATCATCGTAAATACACCCTATAAACAGTCATGATGCTTTTATGGATGCAGTGTACGAAGTGTGTAATTCTAATGATCTCTGATAGCTTCTAACTGCGGTTTTTGTCATAGGTTCAATTACGTTATTAACCCTTGAAATTCAGGAACACCTAATGAAACAAGTTATGTACATATTAGTAGGCTTAGATGTGAAAGCTGGTGGGGGTGGGGGCCCTGGGCATTGCCCATTTTTTTTAATCCAGCCCTGACCGTTTTTTTCCTGGGTTTTTTTTTTGGGGGGGGGAGGGGGGTCACCCTGTATTAGGTGAAATTGTTTTTGTTTTTTATGACTAATATTAGTGTGCGAAGATTAGGGCTAAGTTAGTTTCTCACATTCTCTCACCTGATGGGCTTCCCAGATCTAACCAGTTCGGGCCCCTAGGGTCGCGGATGCCACGCACTACTGATGGGCCAACCCTCAAGGTTAGGAATTACAGGATAGGCAAATACTTTACAATGGTTGGAGGGTGCATCTTTGTAGCTAGTTGCATGAGCATAAAGTAGTTTTAAAAGTATTATCACTAAATCATCATCATCACTAACTCTATAATTTAAGAAGGGGATTTTTTGGAGTATTTGAATAATAATTTCATCTTAGTTTGTTTATGACTTATGTTTTTTTTAGAAAAGTTATTTCTAATAATTCCTTTATAATATCAAAAAACAAAATGGTGAAGTTCAGAAATAAATATAAGTATCGAAATTTTGTGAAATTTTTAAAACTCAAAGAATTACAAATGGTGAAGTTCAGAAAATATATTTTTATATATCTTCTTCTATAACTATATTTTAGCAACGTGATATTTTGAAAGGAGGGGGGGAAATTTAATTTAGAGTTCCTTTTTAAAATTATTATAATTGGCGAAGTTCAGAAAATTTATAAAAATTTAACCATGGCCGCTTTTTATTAGATTTTAAATTTTAATCTTAGTACCGAAGTCATTGCCCGGTACTATTATTATATGGTTTGCTCGTTTCATAAGGATCTTGTATTTTAATATCGATTCAAAATTAGAGCTTTATTACCTACTGATAAAATGGGATTATTAGTCAATGTAAGCTTTAGGAATCAGATAGTGAAATGCGATGTCCTAAATGCCCTATAAAGCTTGTGTTGTAAGGGCGCAATATGTGAATGACTTCGAACTCTTCTTTTTTTTATGAGATGCAGAAGCCGGCAAATCATAGTTTTGTCACTTGTATCAACCACTAATCGATTATCTATCACTTTTGGAGTTGATTTAACTAATTGCAAAACTTGAAGTCGTCGTTAATAATTCTTCCAGGCAATCCTTCAGGAGGTGAATATTCAAAATAGCTAATTTCCAGGAAAGAGATCAAGAAGAAGTGTGACACCGAACTTAGACTTATGCTACAAGAAACCAGCCTTGGCCAAATCCGCAGCGACAACTCCCCTGCACCGTGGAGCCGCCACAAGCACCATCGCCTGGACGTGGCCCTATTCCGCCTGAGGACTGGACACTGTGGCCTGAACAGGCACAGGTACAAACTTCGCCTGATGGACTTCCCATACTGTAGGTGGTGCCAGAATCAGGAGGAGACTGGAACACTTCCCGCTACACTGTCATCGCTTCCACAGCCTCCGTACCACACTGAGGGCCCTCCTATTAAGCCTGGGAATCCCATTGGGTGGAGCAGGTTTTGACCCCCCCCCCCTCCGTCAAGAAATCTTGAACGAGATAGCAAAATTCATTACCTACAGCAGACAGCTCTCAAGAATATAAACTTAAGGCACAACTATTACTCATTAAGGACCATCTAAAATAACTTGACCAAGTAACTTACTTGCAGCAGGGCTCATATGACTACCATCCAAGCAGCCCAAACCAACAATAACAACAATGTAAGGGAATCGATACTCGCCCCCTCACCTCACAAGTGAGCCGCTCGTCGTTAATCACAACATCCTGGCAGTGTAGACGCCGTAGCCCAAACTCAACCACCTCTCACCCTCGTCTCGAAAAGAAGCTGAACGGTTAAAACAACAAGATTTTTCCTAAGAGCGGGTATTCAATTTCACCTCAGCTGCAAAATTGGAGGAGCGTCTCTCTAAATCCAGAAGGTACATCTGGACCAGAGGTACGACGCCCTGAGAAAAGCCTTTGGAGGAGGAGACTTCATGCGGCATTTCCACGCATCCTACCCCTACCCCAGTGGGGTGACGACGTATAAAGCAAATATCTTTGGAAAAACGTGGTAGATTACGTTAGTCATCAAGCCGACGAAGTTCCCGGCAAGAGGCCCGGGTTACCAAAAGAAGGAACTAAGAAGCTCATCCTCGAGCTAGTTGCTGGGGATCACACCGAACTTTAAGTTAACTTGATCAAGTTTAACTTACTCTCGTCAGAGAAATCCACCCACCCTATCCTGGTGTATCCTAAAGCACCGAGATAGTCCTCGCCCTTGAGGAATACCAGAACTAAGAAGAAGCTCATCCTCGAGCTAGTTCCTGGTGGTCACACCGAACTTTAAGTTAACTTGATTTAAGAAGCAAGTTCAACTTACTCTCGTCAGAGAAAACCCCTATCCTGGTGTATCCCAAAACACAGAGATAGTCCTCGCTCTTGAACCCTCAAGTGAGCTCCCTCCAGCACTTCCCTGAGTCAAAGGATTCAAGCATTGACTCATCGCTCGCCGATGCGAATTATTCCCCAGAGTAATCCGAAGATAAGAAAGAAACATTCTTTCACTGTCCCGTGGTGATATTTCCTACCGAAGGTGTGTGGCTCCCCATCTGCCACACACACCAAAGCCCCCAGAGGCTTTAAAGCTTTTTCGCCCGGAAGAAAACATCTGAACAAGCGGCACGCGTCATCCAGACAACAACATTCCTGAGGTGACGTAACGATTTAGTTCATGGTCAGACTCAAACCCGATTCTAGTAGGAAGTTATGAAAGTATTTAAACCCCGATATCCGTTTCTGTAAAGTCCGTTTGCATTTTTTATATTAAAGTGAGCTGTGGGTCAACCTCACTTAAATTTATTGAAGTCATTTCTGTGCATTTAAGGTGTCAAATTTCGTTGGTTCATGTTTTTTTTGTCTTAAAGTTTAATTTTTTCTAAACAAATTTTTATTCAATCCTTGAAACGCTAAGCAAGGCACTATGAACCCTCAGATAATAATAATCAATCATAAAAAATATATAGCACTCTTCGGGATAAAACGTAAACCAGGAATTTTGACGTCCTTAAACAACCCATACGTACAAACTCCAGCCATCACTCGGTCCTTCCTATACCACGACAAACAACAATTTCGTTGGGTTATGTTTTTTTTTTGTCTTAAAGTTTAATTTTTTCTAAACAAATTTTTATTCAATCCTCGAAACGCTAAGCAAGGCACTATGAACCCTCAGATAATAATAATCAATCATTAAAAATATATAGCACTCTTAGGGATAAAACGTAAACCAGGAATTTTGACGTACGTAAACAACCCATACGTACAAACTCCAGCCATCACTCGGTCCTTCCTATACCACGACAAACAACAATTTCCAATTAAAAACCATAGCCTCCTTTTCAATCCTGATTTAATTAACTTCATCACCACCAGATAGCGCATGCATCCTCTGGGTCGCTTATGTTGCTTTGCTCTGGAGCTTAAATTAGTCATCTTGTAACTCGTTCTCATTAACGTTTTGTGACAGTTATCCAGGGTGGGGGGGGTCTACCTGGGTCTCTTTCAGAATATTATTATCATCCGTTGATATTCAAACTGTTTACTGCATTTACCAATATTAAGTAAAATAATATTAAAAATGTCCTCTATCAGGCACATGATGGTTTAAGTTTCACATTAGAAAATTTTCCAGAATTTTGATTTTCAACCCTAGAGATCATTCATAAATTGAAAGATATTTTGATTTATTACGAAGAGAATCGCTTAATCAAAAGCACAAACAAAATTAAAGCACAATATCCTGATATCTAAACTTGATTTTTATGCACGGCTCACGAACGAATATGCCCTGGAAAGCCTATTTTAATATGCAAAATTTTCACTTTCCTTACGATCGAAAACATCGAATGCTGTTGTTTTTTTCATTTAAAATGGTAATATTAGGGGAGCGGATATTTCATTTTATTCACCAATTAAACCCTTCTACATGTCGGAAAACTTTAAGAAGGAAAAAAATAAAGGCCGACATGAATCAAGTAATAAAAGATAGGTGATAAGTAAAAACGTGCTAGAATTTCTTGAAAAGCCCTTGAATTTATTTTTTGCCCGTGAAATCTTTGAAAAGTCCTTGAATTTGATGAAAATGGTAGATGGTCCTTGAATTAAAAAAAAAAAAAAATCATTGAGTGATTTTTCAAATTCACTATTTATATACCCTTTAATGTCTATTAGTAAAATAGTAATATTTAAGTTAATCTACTCACTAATGTGTTGAACATATGTATGCTTTGGATGCATTGTATTTTATGATGGATGCTCGCTAGACTTTTGTGACTCGCTTGGATACCTTGTTCTTTTGCACTGGTGAGTTGATTCTGGTTATGCTTTGCTTATAACCCATTTTTCCCTTAAATACCTCACCTTCATCAATGTCCCATAATGTTTATTGCACTTTTTTAATTTAAAAAAACAATGGCTAAAACCTGTACTTGATTATTTAAAAAAGTCCTTGAATTCAAAATCACCCAACAAGTCGACACGTACTCAGACGCAGTCAAATCTGATGATCAGCTCTCCACTGAGCTTTTTTAGAAATGAGTCTTGGTGCTCCAGACTGTACCCGACTCTTTTGTTGAATGCCCTAGTCTCGGGGGAACTTCGTAAGCGGTACCCTGGTACCGTTTATCTCTTGTGCTGGAGGCGGACTCGTACACACTGGTTTCTTTATTGAGTAATGTTATTTGGCTTCTTTTGTTTAATGGTCTAAAGATGGGTGTTCTTTGTAATTTCTGGAGTTGTCCACTTGTTGGTGGACAGCAAGAGAGATAATGAAAAACAAGGTCTACTGAAGAAAAGATTCCGGGGCTAAACTTGGGAATACCTTGGCAATTATATCATTCAAGAGAGAATTTAAAACAACATAAGGGTTTCAAATTTCGTTAGAATCGGCCGAATAGTTACAGTGTTATCGCCAAATAATACCAGAACTAACCTTGGGAGGACCTTGCCAATTATATCATTCGAAAGAGAATGTAAAACAACCCAAGGGTTTCAAATCTCGTTCGAATCGGCCGAATAGTTACGATGTTATTGCCAAATAATTCCCGGAATAACCTTGAGAGGGCCTTGGCAATTATATCATTTAAAAGAGAATGTCAAACAGCAACAGGGTCTCAAATTTCGTTAGAATCGGTCGAATAGTTCACAGGCTAACCTTGGGAGGGCCTTGCCAATTATATCATTTAAAAGAGAATGTCAAACAGCACCAGGGTGTCAAATTTTGTTAGAATCGGCCGAATAATTCCCAGACTAACCTTGGGAGGACTTTGACAATTATATCATTTAAAAGAGAATGTAAAACAACATAAGGGTTTCAAATCTCGTTAGAATCGGCCGAATACTTACGATGTTATTGCCAAAAAATTCATTGAAAAGTAAGATGGTTACCAACCAACTTACTAATTTATAGAGTCGCGTGCACTCGACTAATAATAATAATAACGACCACGACATTTAAGGTATAAATAATTACTGCTCTATGTTGAACTCATTTTGAAAAGTAAAATTACTTATAATTACCTCTTTGATCTTACCCTACCAATCCCTTATGGCGTATTCATTCAATTGGTTATGTCACTGTTTCTAATGTTTTCTCGTGTGAAGGAGAGTATTAAGGCAAAAATATGGTTCTATGATGAGCCTCTTGTCCCCTGTTCTTTGTGGCCTCTTCATTTAATACTTAGAACAGAAGTATGGCCAATATTTTACAAATAAAATCTCGACGTTATGTAGAGGATCCATTTTTTCTCTGGCCAGAAAATGACAACTTAATAATTTCCATTCCGTTATTTAATTTTAATGGGAATCAAATTTCAATCTTTCCTTTTTTGAAAGGTTCCACCATGAGATAGATTCCAACTCTCCAGTTTACTCTTTAACTTATATCTATTTAAATTCTTCCGTATGTTTTTACTGTGGTCTTGATGATACAACAAGAAATCATTTGTCCTAGCCATGTTCCTCCGCCGTACAAAATATGTGATCCTAAATTCATCGACAGTGAAATTTCTAATGTTATTAAAAACATCTATTTTTGCCTCATTCTCTCTTTTTCTCTTGTTCTCTGCAACTGCCCAGGAGCATCCAAAACCTGGTCTTAATTTCTTGAAACCTCAGCCTGTGAGGTCCCAAACTTCCACATGTTAGCTTACTAATATATTATTGATTTACTCATGTATATTTTTCTTAAGCTTATTTCCATAACTGATTTAAGTTATATAATCATATTTGTTTACATATAACAATTTAACGGATGACAAAAGCCTCAAAGGTCATTCACATCTGTCAAAATTCATCCACAAAATGAATCCATAGGATTGTGTCAGATCATGCATCTACAATATACAATTCGAACCATCCAAGAGTCTTCAAAATCCAAATTCATCATAATATACAATAATAAAAAACTGCATCCACAGCAATGAGTCTAGAATAACCGCCCTCCCCCCCCCCAAAAAAAGTTAACCCTCCCTCCCCATATAATCATCTAATCTGCGTTTGAAAACATTCAAGTTTGGACTGTCTACCATCTCAGATGGTTAACTATTCCAGTAATCTACCACTCTATTGGTGAAAAAATATTTTCTAACATCCAATCTGCACCTCTGTTTTATAATTTTTAAGTCGTGACCCCTAGTCCTATTACTACCTTCCAACTCAAATAACTTGCTAAAATCATATCTCCCCTCACATATCTTCTCTCAAATGAGAACATATTTAGTACCCTCAGTCTATCTTCATATTCAAGGTGCTTCAGGGAAGGTATTTTTGTTGCCATCCTTTGTACTGACTCTAGCAGGTTGATGTCATGTCTAAAATGTGGTGACCATGTTTGTATACAGTATGCCAAATATGGCCTAACATACGAGTTGTAGAGTTTAAGGATAACCTTTATTCTTGTAGCTAACATTCCTGTTAATGTATCCTAGCACCCTATTTGCTCTATTTTTTGCCCCAATACACTGCTTTGAAAACTTCAGTGACCTATCTACTATTACGCCTAAGTCCTTCTCATCCTCAACTGAATCCAGCCGATGCCCATCCATTTCATAGCTAAATTGCCTATTATCCCTTCCCATGTTAAGAACTTTTCATTTATTAAGGTTAAAAGTCATCTGCCACTTCTGAGCCCAAGCGAATAACTTATTTAAGTCACTCTGCACTTTAAAGCTGCCCTCAACTTCTTTGACTACAGCTGCCAATTTAGTGTCATCATCAAAAATGGACACTTTGCTATTTACAGCCTCCCCAAGATCATTTATATAAACTATGAATAATAAAGGGCCTAGAACGGATCCCTGAAGTACGCCATTGATAATGTCCCTCCAATGTGACCACTCCATTCAGTACAACTCTTCTGTTTCCTGTCTTTCAGCCATTCAGCTATCCAATTGAAAACTTTCCCACATTCATTTTTAATTTGTGAAGATTTCTTATCTAGATGGGGTAGTAACAGAGTTGTATTTTGTAGGGCTCTTTTTTTTTGTTTCAGGGTCTTCCCATCCCCCTTCTCTTTGCATGTGCATCGTGCGCTTTTCCCAGTGTCTCTAAATCTAAATTAAAACAAACAAACAAACAGGTAGGCAAGCACTATACAATCCTCAAATGTTTATTGATTCATTTTTGTCCATTTCATCTCTATTTAAAGAAAACTTAAATCTTTTTCTTCTACGTTAGCAGAGTGGCGCAGTGGAAGCGTGCTGGGCCCATAACCCAGAGGTCCGTGGATCGAAACCATGCTCTGCTATCTTTTTGAGGGTAATCGCAATTTAGTACCAAATTGTTTACATTCTTATACACTATTTTAATAACGAGTCACCTTGATCCAAGAGAAACTGGTCATCGGTAATTATGGATAAAATGTGTCCACCTCTATTTCGCCTTAAATTATGTCATCAAGTTCATTTTTAGGTGCTAAAGCCAAATCTTATAATTATTTGTTGTGAAAATGATTAATTTAAAACAAAACATGAAGTAGGTAACTGCTTAAAAATGCATTGTTTCATAGTATGAAAAATTGCATTTCTCTGCTGATTTCATAAAGTAAATTGTTACCTCCTCATTTTGTCCAAAATGAATCATTTGCACAATAAATGATTTCATTAAACTAATTTTTGTTTTAACTTTATTAATTTTTAGTAATATTTTAATTTCTATAGCCTATGGCCCCCATCCTTAAAAAAAAACTACTATTTTTTTATTTACGAAAAAAATGGACTTAACATTCATTTAAATACTTAATTTTAATATCATCTTTCATCTCGCCTCCGTGGCGCAATCGGTTAGCGCGTTCGGCTGTTAACCGAAAGGTTGGTGGTTCGAGCCCACCCGGGGGCGCTTTTTTTTTTTTTCAAATATTCTATAACTAAAATTATATTAAAAATAATAAATCAGGCCTCGGAACCAACCGAACACTCCATTTTTTTAAAGCGCAATGGAAACGAGGCCGTACCAGGCAGAAAGTTTAAATAGAGATCTGTAAAGCAGTCATATGAGTCAGGGGGTGTGGCGATTCTAGTACTGGCAATTACACCTGGTACACTATCTCCCTCCCACCAAAAAGAGGTTTTCAAAGAATGTGGTGAGTTAGAGGATGTGAAAATTCATTCTGAGGCGATTTGAAGTCGGATCATGAATAACCCCCCCCCCTCCCCCAGTTTCTCAATTCTAGGCTGAGGGGGTTTAGGGTGAAGGTAATAAATAATCCAATGAGTCACTCACCCGAAGTCACAGATATACTATAAACCTTAATGAACAAGTACTCTTTTCTTTCTTCTCGCCTCTCTCTCTTCTCTTTTTCCCTTTCTCTTTTGTTCTATCTCCTATCTTTCTCTTGTACTCTTTTCTTTAGTTCTTCTCTCCTATCTCTCTCTTCTCTTTTTTGTTCTCTATTCTCTTTTTTCTCTTGTACTCCCTTTTCTTTCTTCTCCCCTCTCTCTCTTCTCTTTTTCCCTTTCTCTATCTCTATCTCTTTTGTAATATCTCCTCTCTCTCTCTTATTTCTTTCTCGTACTCTTTTTTCTTCCCTTTCTTTTTTCTCTCGTCTTTCCTTTTCTTTCTTTGTTCTCTCTTCACTTTTTCTCTTATTTCTCTTGTACTTTCTTCTCTTTTTGATCCCCCCTCTCTTCTCTTTTTCTTTCTCTTTTGTTATCTCACTTTATTTCTTTCTTCTTTTTTTCTCTTGTACTCTCTTTTCTTTGTTCTCCCCTCTCTCTCTCTCTCTTTCTCCTCATTTTCTTTCTCTTTTTGCACCCCCAGCACTCTGGAAAAAGGATTCTCAATAGTATTTGAGTTTGAATGGTAACCAGTGGAAACTGCTTCTGAGTTGCGAAGTTAAGTTACACCAGTGCGAATAGTCGACGAAGGGAGTTCGAGGCGGATTGACTATGCGAAAGGTGGACAACCTTTTTACTTTTTTAAGTATGTACCCTCCCCGTCTCCTGGCAAATCGCTACTGTGTTGCTTTTCGCAAACTGGGGAGAGATCGCTCTACCCCGCTCAGTTTCCGCCCAATCTCTCTAACCTCCTGCGTGTGCAAGTTTAAAGTCAACTTTTAAAATTTGAATTTCATTTTTTTTTTTTTTTTTTTAAATACGAGAGTCAACTTTTCTAATTTGAAGTTCAATTATTTTTTTTTATTTGAGGGTTAAAACGTGTAGATCAGGTCCCTCGCATTTAAAAAGGAAAGTAAAATCAGATTACCCCTTTTCCCTGACAGCCGCGGAGGTCGGTCGCCTGTCTTCCGAAAGTGCGGCTTCCGCAAGTTCCATTGCACGTCGGATGCAGCTCTGCTCCGACTGGAAAATGCTGCCTGCGAGGCCTCCCTTCCTAGACAGCACTACGCCACGGCAGATGTCACAATGCCCAATTTCTTAATCATTTTACTTGACTAAAACAATAAAATTAAAGATATTCTTTTATTAATTCTTAATCTCTTATGAATGATGGATAAAAATCAAGTTATTTTACTTACTAAACTAGATTAAACAAGTGAATTTTTACCATTTTTAGCAGAAAACAACAACTCCAAATTAGAGAAATAAAAGTTGTGGACCTTTTATTTATTTCCCTTCAATGAGACTTTTGCTGCTTCTTCTGTTCTTCACTAATGGCAGATAGTTCCTAAGAGGTTGTACAACATGCAGTTGCCATATAAAAGGTTGGAGATATATATTTATTTAGTTGTTGTTGTTTTTGTTTAAGTTGAGCATTTGATTTCGTGTGCCGGTAAGAAGTCGTTGGCCTTGCCAAGGGTCTATCAGTGGCGGATCCAGGATAAAAATTTGGCGTGGGAGGGGGCTAACGTGAATTCCTTCCTATGAGTGATCTGAGAAAAGGGCATTGAAGATTAATAATGGTTATCTTACACAATATTGATGATAACAGAATCTCATAAAGCAGTGAGCACTAACTCTCTCAGATCTGATTTTGTTACCACATAAAATTATGAATTTCAGTATATTGTAGTTTTTGGACGTCAGCTAAGGTATAATTCAGAATTTAATATTATCTTTGAGATTTACCTGCATTTTAGGCATGTATCATATAAGATACATTCGATCGCAACGGTTTAAAACTAAATATATTTTATATTATTACATAACTCTTCTGAATAGCATAATACAATTAGGGCGTAAAAAAGAAATATAAGCATAAACGAGTTTGAAATTGGTGGGTGGGGCTTCAGCCCCCTAGCCGTCATATATTGTAGGAACCCGAAGCTCGTGACCTACTTTAAACTATCAATCGGTGGTAAAAAAACAAAAACAATAAAGGAAATTAATTTGTGAGGAAGATGTATAAAAGTTATATAACTCGAGGAAGGGAGAAACATTTGCTAATTACCGCAATTGTGAAAGATCCCCCTCCCCCTTTCACTGGTTTGGGTGAGGAGAGCGTGCAACAGGGTTCCCCTTGCTAGACCTGACAACATACATTTTCACTTGCCCTAACTTTATTTATTTTCTTTACGAACCTCTCATAATCTTTCTGGCGGAGATGCGGAGTTTTGAGTAAATATTATTCTGAATATTAATAAGTGGTCTGCTTGTGCTTCACAAGCAGACCTGTACGTACTATCCGGCTTTGGCAATGGCCTTTTGGTCTAAACTTTTTTAAAGTTTCCATTACATATCTCCTAATTATTTACTGTCTATTTTTTTCACTTCAGGCCAGAAGAAACCTATAATGGAATTCTTTTTAAATACGGAAAAAACAATCCTCACGATTCTTTTTTTTTTCATCTAAATTTGCTCTAATAATTTAATTTTGCTTTACTCATTTTTAGGGGCCAGTAGCTATTTCCTCCTTGATAAAGATTAAAATTGAAAATTATTTTTAACAAAATCTTGGATAAAATTTTCAAATATACGAAAAAATAAATTTAAAAAGCAGCCTTGTATGAATAATAAATTTTAGGAACTTCACCATTCATAATTCTCTTTTGTTTTAATTCCAAAATATTGGATAATCAAATTTATTTTTTCTGAACCCACCATTTTGGTTTTTGCCAACTCAAAGGGAATTCTTAGAAATAAATTTGATAAAAACTTAAAATATTCTTAGGTCATAACCGAACTAAGAGAGAAAAAAATGTCTTATTATTCAAACCCTCCAAAAAATCCTATTCTTAAAACCAGGCAATGGCGGCTTTCGCTTGGCTACTAAGATTAAAATTTAAAATCTAAAAGAAAGCAGCCATGGTTAAATTTTTATAAATTTTCTGAACTTCGCCAATTATAATAATTTTAAAAAGGAACTCTAAACTAAATTTCCCCCCTTTCAAAATATAGTTATAGAAGAAGATATATAAAAATAAATTTTCTGAACTTCACCATTTGTAATTCTTTGGGTTTTAAAAAATTCACAAAATTTCGATACTTATATTTATTTCTGAACTTCACCATTTTGTTTTTGGATATTATAAAAGAATTATTAGAAATAATTTTGATGGAAAAACAAGTCATAACCAAACTAAGATGAAATTATTATTCAAATACTAAAAAAAATCTCCTTAACTATAGTTAGTGATGATGATGATAATATAGTGTTAAGTGTTATGGAGGACAAATGTATCTCAATGAAGACATAATCCTAGGCAGGATTTACAGGAGAGTTTCCATCTTGTCATTTATTTCGCGAATGAGGGAATTTATTTTTAGTTTAAAAAAAAAATATTGCTTTCGTGGATCTTTTACAATGTTATGTTGATAAATATGTTTTTTTGTTTACATGTTATATAATTTATTAAGCCAAGTTTGTTTGTTTGTTTGCATATTATATAATATAATAGTCCATGTATGTTTGTTTACATATTATATAATTGATTAGGCCAAGTATATTTTGTTTACATAATTTATAATTTATTAGGTCAAGTTTATTTGTTTACATAATTTAATAGTTTTTAGGTCAAGTATGTTTATTTGTTTAGGTACATATTTTATAATTTAATGGTCCAAATACGTTTATTTGTTTAAATTTTATATAATTTATTAGGCCAAGTATGTTTATTTGTTTGCATATTTTATAATTTAATAGGCCAAGTATTTATTTGTTTACATATTTTATTATTTATTGGTCATTTTGGTGTCGCTTACTGGAAAGCGAGAAAATCGTTGCCCGTTGAGTGACGTCATGGAAATTGTAGGCTTTCGTAGGTGCGCCATCTTAGGTTAGACTGGGGGGCAATGGGCATCTATGTCGCTTTTTTGAGTATTTGTTCGTGGAGGTTTGTTGAAGTTGGTTGCTTTGCCGGGGTCTAATGGCCCCCATCCTTCCACTAGTTTCTTTTCCTTACTAAAAACACCCAAACCCCGAATCGTGAGGAAAATTTCTATTATAATACCAGGAGTGTTGCGCCCTTCCTCGATCCTCCAATCCTCCTAAATTCGTGCAATTTCGTTAGTTTGGTCTATATAAGGTGCTGAGCCCCCTGAAGATTTTTAATTCCGGTGGGGATGGCGATAATTATGGTGGCGGAGGTAAAGTAGGCACGGGTGTCAACATCTATCCCGGCGGTGACCATCTGGTGAGCTCAGACATGTGTAGCTACCACATTTCGCTTCTCCATTTTCCTTTGATGCCGTTTTGGCTAACTGGCCGAGGTTCGTTCCCTCTTCGGTTCCCGTAACACATGGCTGCATAAGACCCCTACTACGTGGAATGATAAGGCCTTCAAAGATGAAGCCATTTACGAGTACGCTCCCCCCCCCCACCTCCAAAAAAAGGGCACAGAAATAAGGTAGGAGAGGAAGGGGCAGACTTATTTTGTATCTACAGATGGGGGATAGCATGATAATACGGCAGAATAGCCAAGGATTGTTTTTTTAAAGCTATTTTATCATCATCATTATTATTTATGGACCGATGATATAAACCAATTACTTGGAAATCTATATCGATAAAAATTGTATAATTTAAAAAAAAAAAAATGTTTTCGCCCGGGATCGAACCGGGGACCTTGCGCGTGTGAGGCGCACGTGATAACCACTACACTACGAAAACGATACTAGTCTCACTAGAATTTATATTATTAATACTATTATCCTTAATAATTGGGACAATTTACAAATGTGAAACCAGGTGAGTATTAAATTATGCGAAAAATACATGTAAATTGCCAATGTTTGAAATTTATTGCGTAATAGAAAGGATTATTATTAAAAAATCAATGAAGACAACCAGCTAGAAAGCCCTGAAGAACCTAGTCGCGGCATTACATTCAGAAGTATAAGAAATAGAGAAAAGTTAAGGCACAAGGAAGGATTCGCCCGCTTTTTAAAACTCACATCATTGAGGGGTGAGTAAGTACTTCACAATCTAACAAGGTCTGCTGACCCAAAAGTCGCGTGTTCTCACTTATTCCGATTCATGGACTAACCTTGAGAGGACCTTAGCAATTCTACTATTCCAAAAAGAATGTAAACAACATAAAGGTTTCAAATTTCGTTCGAATCTACAGAATAGTTACGAAGTTATTGCCAAATAATTACCGGAGTAAACTTAGGAAGACCTTGTCACATATCACTTGAAAAACAATGTAAAACAACATAAGGGTTTCAAATTTCGTTAGAATCGGCCGAATAGTTATGATGTTATTGCTAAAACAAAATAATTCCCGTGCTAACCTTGCGAGAACTTTGAAAATTATATATTCAAAAGAGAATGCAAAACATAAGTGTTTCGAATTTCGTTAGAATCGGTCGAATAGTTACAATGTTATTACAAAAAAAAAAGGCTTTCATTATGTCTGGTCGCTGCAAAGGAGGAAAAGTTAAGGGGACGTTCTTAGAACGACTCCCGCCACACAGATTATTTTTTGCTCGAGAGAGGAAGCAACTATTTTTACGCGCGTGAAAGTCGAGCACAAGGAGAAGAAAAGGACAACTTCAACAAGGGACTCCATGGGGTCCCCCTCCGCACCTACGGGGGAGGAATCAAACCATCTCTGCCAACGGTCATGAATGTGATTTCCGGAATGATAAACTTCTCTCTCATGTGACTAATCGAAACACCTTCAGGCTACACGATCAGTTGCGAGAACATGGAGGACATAGAGTAACTAGTTTTGGAGGAGGCTAAGAAGCCCCCCCCAAAAATCGGACAGGAAGCGATCATCCCGTATGAAATCCTCGTTCAGAGAACTATCATCCTTCGACGTCTTAACCCCTTCTTTACAGATAATTCCTGTGAAGAAATTAAGGCCGAGGTGGGCCAATATTGCAAAAGTCGAAAAACCGAGAAGGCCAACAACATAATGAAGGTGATATTCACCAACATCGTGATGGTGCGACGAGCCAAAAGGGACGGACTGTTTGGGGTCTATTTTAGGGTAGCCCCCGAACAAATCGAAACGGAAGAATTTATACCCATCGATAGCTGCTTTAAATGCTACCCGGTCGAACAACACCATATCAGAGAATGCCCCGCGAAGGAGATGGCGTGTTCAAACTGCGCCAACTTCGGTCATGGATGGAAAGAATGCATCAATTGTGGTAGCGAGCACAAGGCCATGACAATGAGATGCCCTATCCGTAAAAAAGCGATTCAAGAAAAGAAGTCAAGGGCAAAGTCATACCTCGAGGCAGCGACGCCAAGAAACTTTGAAACCACTACGTCAAAACTGGTCGTGCTAAAGGAGGGAACAGAAATAATGGCCATGATAATGTTTGCTCGCCTGGCAAACCTGGTTCGCCCCGGCACGTTCGCGGAAGAGCTAAACCAGCTACTAAAGATGAACGGAATGAAAAAGAAGTTATGGTTCCCGCCTAACCCTGCCTCCAATGAAATACTTAAAATAGAGTTCACTGACGAGCGGCAAGAGGAAAAGAAAAAGGAAACAACGGAAAAAGAGGAATCGACAGAAGGAGATGCAAAGGCAGAAGAAGAAAGTGCAAAGTACGAAAATCCAAAGAAGTCTCTGAAGAAGAAAAAAAACAGAGAGGGAAAAGGAAATCCCTACAACAGAGGACGAACGTGAGGATATCCTAAAGTACCGAGGAGCTCCACTCACAGAAGGGAAGGAAATACTGGAGATGGGATACTTCTTCAACGGAGAGGACGTGTCCCTCAAGGCCTTTAGGTCACCGATGAGCAGACCCCCGAAAGGAAACATTGAGAAACTCACAGAAGGAATCAGAATGGGGAAGTTCAAATGGACCTACGCGGTACCCTACTCGCTGAAGGAGATAGCCACTGGAGGAAGGCACATTCTACATCCCAGACTCGTGCATCCACACAGTGAACCTGAATATGTTTAAAATAATTAAGAATAAACAGAAAACATCTCAAATAGACAAATAAGTGATCGCTAAATAAAAAAAATATTAAGTGTATAAAATAATAGGAATAAACTAAAAGTGTAAGTGAATAAAGTAGTGGGAATATATTAAAGTAAAAGTGTATAATTAATGTGAACTAATATAAATAGAATAAGACAAAAGATAAAATAGTGTGAAAAGGTAGCAATAATTAAAATAATATAGCTCTAAATTTAAAGGACTCATGGGCTTGATTAGAAGCGTTACCTATATATTCCTGTGATGTAATTTTGTATAATTATTTTTATTTTGTAATGTTTTTAATCAATAAAGATTTGAATTTGAATTTCAAATCGAAAAATAAAGAGACAAATAAGTGAACATAAAGTATTTAAAAATAGTAAATGTATAAAATAAAGATACTAAACTAAAGTGAATAAGTAATAGGAAATGCAATGTAATATCAAGTGGTAATAAATAATATAAATCAAAGTTAAAGAAATGTAACAAAGTCAATATTAAAAAGGTATTAGAATAAAGCGAAAGTAAATAGGAAATAATACAATGTAATATAAAATAGCATTAAGTAAAATAAACAAGGAATCATAAGAAGAAATAAAATATATGGTAAACAAAAAAGAAAATAAATAAATAAAATGTAATGTAACAATTTCATATTATAAAGTGTTTATATAACTAAAATATAAGATTAACTCCGTACATAGAATGAAAAGGATCGATGATCTCCACAGTTCCTGGAGTTTCGTACTTCTTACTTATCGACGTACCTCTCCCTTCTCTGCTTTCCTTTTTTTGTAGAAATTTACCACTATTACCTAATTAGTTTTGCTTATATGTAATTTCTTTTTATTTATATGTAAAATTCTCAATTCTGTACACTCTGTTCTTAATAAATCCTTTGACCGACATAGTGAGATGTTAACTCACACGCGACTAAAAATGCAAGAAAGAAACAAAGAGTCGTTCCACCTAAATTGAGTATCGAGTAGTACTTTGTGGCTGTGCTTGAAGGGCTAGGCAGCAGACGAGTCAGCGCGCGATTAACAATTTTAAAGAAGTGGGTAATCGATCCTACCAGAACCACGATGTCGAAGTATTATTTCACTATTAGGAAGCAAGATTTAATCTGACTGAAAGCTTTATCTAATAGTTTTAAGTTGGATTCTGATATAAACACTCAGGCATTGACAATACACAAATGCGTCAATATAAAAAAAATAAAAGCCATTTCTGACATCCCCAACGAAATATTGGTATATGACGGCATTTTCGTAGCAAATCTATTCTTTGAGAAAGTAAGGATGCAGCTAAGCGCGAATGAGTCTCAAAAGTAAGCTTATAATCAAGCGTGATGTTAAGTAACCTCAGTGAGGAACAATTTAGAATTGCAATACCATTGACACTGATAACAGGTTTGAGTTGGTATAACACCTTCGATCGACTAATAACCATAATAAGAGATTTGTTCGAATTCAACATTCCCAACTATTCAGGACATGATTCTGAAGACACGGCTGAGGACATGACGATCCTCTATGTATCTATCCTGTAGATAAGGGATATTTTGATTTGATTTGATGAGGTACGTCGTGAAATGTGTGATAGGGGTGAAAAAGCTCTTTCGCCTTCAGTGTTCCCACTGTTGGCATTTTTGACCGACAAATCTTCCTTATATATATATATATATATATATATATATATATATATATATATATATATATATATATATATATATATATATATATATATATATCCATAGGTGGGCGCGATAACGAACAGATTTATCACGATAATCGATAACTGGCGATAAATATATCGCCCGATAAGGTGATAACCGATAAATCGATAAATCCAAAATTATAATAAAATATTGATTATTGTCTATATATAGCGTTATTTTATAATACAATAATAAGAATATTTGAATACTGTTCTTAGTTTGTTACCTGGTGAGGCTCTCCTTCATCTCATAGGTTTTGAGGATCCTCCTTCCAGCTCGGAACTACCTATTTCTGCCTCCAAGGCACGCACTGCTCGCCCCTGTGTTAAACTGGAACCAAAAACTGAAATGATCGATTATCGCTAGTTTGAAACCAAAAGTATCGGCGATACCGATGAATCGATAACGCGGGGGAAAAATATCGCATAACCAATAACCCAATATCGTTATCGCGATAACGCCCACCTATATATGTATATATTATTTATTCCTCCGTTGTAGCTTTCTAGCCCTTCAAGTTTATTTTTTGCTAACTTTATTTGGGCTAATTTTATTTTAGTAGGCATTTTGCCTCTTTTGTTTTTATTTTCGTCTATTATTATTTTATATTTATTTATTTCTTTTTGTTGGTAATTCGCCTCTTGTTTTCTGTATTTTCTTAAATTAGTTTTATACTTTATATTTAATTTTTGTATGGGTTCTTCGCCTCCTGTTTATTTTTTATTTTATTTTAAATTAATTTTTTATTTCTTTTTCTATTGATGGGCTCTTCGCCTCTTTTGTTTAGGTTTATTTTGGTTTATTTATTTTGTTTATTTATTTTGTTTATTTCTCGTTTCTTTACACCTTTTATGGGCATTTCGCCTCTTTATTGTTTGTCCTTTTATTTATTTATTTTTATGGGGTCTTATTCGCTATATCTCTTCTTTGTTCGGTTTTCATTTTTTTGTTTTTAGTCTATATTGGTTGTTCTTTTTTGGTTTTCTCTGGTCTTATATTCCAATTTCTTGATCTTGGTTATTTAAAAATCGGGTTTATTGGCTCTCCCGGGCAGTTTCTTCCGCTTGGGAATAATGATGACCTTGCAACTTTGTGTGACTTCTGCTGCCGGATTGTAATGTTGACGTTGTTGAGTGTGGGGATAATTGTTTGCTGTATCTTGTATCTTTTCCAGTCTCTCCCTAGCCTTTGAACTTCCGTATTAATTAGCTTAATCCCTGCTCTTAGGTGCAGGTCTGTTTGCCTAATACTGTCGTTTTTTTCTAGCCCCAGCTATTAGCAAGGTTGCTTTATTTTGTACTCTCTTCTTCGTCCTGAGTGACGTACAACTTGCCATTTGCGTTATCACTGCCGGATACACCAGGACGGAGCGTACCGAGGCAGTGCAGAGCTTCTTCATGTTTGGAGCGTTAAGGTTTCGGAACTTGTATAGTTTCCGAAGTTGTCTTTTGGCTAGGGAGACTTTGGTGTTGATGTGGGTTTTGTACCCAGACTTGGTCAATTGTAAACGCAATTGTAGCCTCTTCTGAGTACGGGTATAGGTCGTTCACGATGACGTTCTCTATTTTCCGACGGTTCATAAGGACTATTTTGATTTATTGGCAGTTAGTTTTTATTTTCACTTCCTTTCATATCTATTTATGTTGTTTATTTAGGCAGCTGTATCCATTGCTTGAACTCTGGCGTTCCTATATGAGGTGGGGACGATTTGTGTGATGTCATCGCAAATTGCAGATACAACGTGTCCTGCATCGGAGCAGGGAAGTGTATTGTGTACACGAGGTACAGCAACGAATTCAGGCAGCTGTCTTGTGGAATTCTCCCCGTAAGGGGCGCAGCGATTTGCCATCCTGACCGCCGTGCTGACGGGATTCAATACCCCGTCCGACCCCAGCTTAGCCTGTTCTCTTTCCTTCAAAACACTTGTGTTTCCCCCCCTCCCCTCCCGGTTTCCTCGCTTTTCATACAACCTCTCCCAAAACTTTCTCTGCTTAGCTTCTAATTTCACAGGGTAGATGCTGACCTTCTTCTCAGCCAACTGTCCCGGATCGGGGCTGGGGGTGGGGGAACAATGTTCCCTAACCCCTGAGCTCCGGGTTGGGATGGTAGGTTTTTAATAACCCTGAATATGACTAAGACCAAAAGTGCCTCGATAACATCGGGGCCCCTGATTCAGAGGTTACCTGGCGTTTTCGAGCCCGCTGGCTTCAAGCGCTTCCTCGTTATTTGCTCCACTGATGGCAGCATGTTAGCCAAGGGCATCATGATCCATCAGAGGAGAGCATTAGCTAGTGCAATTGGTAGAGAGCCGAAGGTGACCCGTTTCTCGGACGGGAGCCTTCTGGCAAATACGGCGAATCCCGCAGAGGCCGCCAAGATAAGTGCTCTTCGGACACTTCATGGCACCTCGGTGAAGGTTACGCCGCACACTACCATGAACTTTGTGAAAGGAGTAGTTTATGCGAGGGAACTCGTTGACTACTCCATATAGGACATCACCTTAGAGCTGGCTGACCATGGGGTGGTCAAGGTCAAACGTGGGATGAGAAAACAGGGAGGAGCCTCGAGACCCACCCCTACACTCTTCGTCACATGCGACTGTGACAAACTTCCTGAGTCAGTGCGTGCCGGTTGATACCGCTACCGCGTGAAAGTATTCGTGCCACTGCCGCGGCGGTGCTATTACTGGCACCGCTCGGCCATACAAATCGTTCTTGTAGTCGTGCAAAGTCGGGGTCACCCGAAGTTTGTGTAAATTGCTCCAAGGCCGCACACGATAAGTCTAAATCGTGTGTGGCCAAGTGTGTCAATTGCGGAGAGCCGCACTCCGCTTCTTCGAAGCAGTGTGGTGCATATCTCCTTGAGAAAGAAATCCTGCCCGTTCAGGCCCAGGCTCGACTCTCATTCCGCGAGGCTAAGGACTTGGTCCTGGCGCACCCGGCTCTGCCTGGGACGTCTTATGCCTCAATAGTTAGAAAGGCACCCTCTGCTCCTGCCCCATCCAGGCCAACAAGCACGGTTGTTTCCGCGCCCATTC
Source organism: Ceratothoa steindachneri (assembly GCA_963969495.1). Classification (NCBI taxonomy): domain Eukaryota; kingdom Metazoa; phylum Arthropoda; class Malacostraca; order Isopoda; family Cymothoidae; genus Ceratothoa; species Ceratothoa steindachneri. The sequence goes on from OZ018329.1 coordinate 98,928,726, forward strand.
GGAGCCCTTCTGCGGGTCTACTCAACCCGGGTGCTCCCCTGGTAAAGCTGCGGCAAAAAGGGTTCATACCCAGCCCCGGCTAAAACCAGGGCTCCCCCCTCTTTCCCCAGCGTGACCGTTTCCCGTAAGGTGAAACGGCCACGCACCTCCACCGAGTCGTTAGACTCACAGGAGGCAACACCTCTGAAGATGGTCGCTAGGCCATCTTCAGGGGTTCCTAAAGCTGTCCCCCGAAAGGAGGACAGCAACAAAGGAGCTTCGGCTCCTTCGCCCACGCCCCGAGGTAGAGCGGGTGGCTCGGAGACGGTGGTTCCTCGAAAAGAGGAAGGGGGCGCTTCCGAAGCCGCAACGCCCGCCTAAGGTTTTGAGGCGGAGGGAGGAAAAGACTCGCATGGCGAGCACAACCTCCCGCAATAAGTCCTCGAAGGCGACAGTGCCTTCAGCGCCTTGTCCGGCCAACAGCGCCCGGGGTTCTGCCCCCGGGAGGCGTACGACCATTCCCATGAGGGTCTTATGTTCGAAGAGGGCCCCCGCGTCTCTAAGCTAGGCCTGGAGGGCATATTCCTTCAATGGAATTCCTGTGGACTAGGGCCAACTGGGAGGAGCTGCGGAGGCTCGTCTCGTCCAGTTCCCCGTGAGCTATTTTTCTGCAGGAGACCATGCTAGGCGCGTGCCCCCTGCCCACCGTCCCGGGGTATAAGGGTCTTGCGACCCCACCACCACGGGATGACGGGCTGGGGGATGCGCGGTTTACACCCGGCATGATGTCTCCGTTCTCCCTTTCACTTTAGATACCTCCTTTCAGGAAGTGGCTGTGCAGCTTCACCTGGATAGGGGGTATACTATCATTTCTGCGTAATTCCACCGTCAGCTTATTTCGACGCGGGGGACTTCCGCCGCGTTGTGGCACGGTTGCCGAGGCCCTTTCTCTTGCTTGGAGATCTAAACGGCAGGCATCCTCTCTAGTGTCCTAAATGTGGATGAGTTTACGCATCACTACCCGAAGACCGCTTCATTTTCTTGCCTTGACCTATGTTTGTGCTCTTCGGGGCACAGCCTGATTTTGATTGGGGGTTGGTCAATGACCTCCATAGTAGTGATCACTTTCCCAATCAAATATCATTTTCAGGGCAACTGCCGTCTGAGAGCCCACCTCGGTGGTGCTTGGCGCGGGCGCGGTAACCTATATTTCAGGAAATGACTGAATTCTCTATCTCAGTCGAGGAGTTTAGGTCAGTAGATGAGGCCGATGAGTTCTTCTCCGGCAACCTAATCGCCGCGGGCCTGACGACTATTCATACAACGTCTGGCCGTTTTGCACGCCGACCACTCCCATTGTGGTCGGCCAAGTGTGAGACGGCCCTCAAACAGAAGCGTTATGCTTACATGCGCTATAAGCGCCGCCAGAACGATTTCGTCGGTCTAGGGCTAGGTCCCGGTATATTTCGAAGCACGCCCGCCACTCTTCTTGGCGGGCATACGTGTCTTCACTTAACGGGAAGACCCCTCTAGCAGAGAGGGGAAGCGAGTCAAAAGGATTTGGGGCAAGTTCTCGCAGGACCCCCAAGTGCTCCAGGAGAATGGGACCACAATCTCGGACCCCGCGTCCGTGGCGGAATCGTTCGCGACCGCTTTTTCCGCATTCTCTAGCCGGGATGCTGCTTCGCCAGCATCAAATGCACGTCGTGATGTCGCGGAAGGCCGCCGGCTGGACTTTACCTCCAGAGGCGGAGAACCCTTAAACGAAGGGTTTACTGTGAGTAAGTTGCGCTCCGCTCTTGCTTCGTGCGCGGACACCGCCCATGGTCCAGACGATGTCCCGTGCGCCATGTTTCGACACCTGGGTTAGCGAGGCATGGCCTTTCTGTTAGGTTTGTTCAACAGGATCTGGTTGGAGGGTCTCCTCCCAGATTCCTGGCGATCGCTACTGTGCTCGCCTTTCGCAAACCGGGGAGAGATCACTCTACTCCGGCCGGTTTCCGCCCAATCTCTCTAACCTCTTGCTGTGTGCAAGTTGATGGAGAAATTGGTAAATGCAAGATTAGCCTATTTCCTGGACATCGGAGGCCATCTGTCTTCTGCACAGTGCGGCTTCCGCAAGTTCCACTTCACTTCGGATGCTCTGGTCCGACTGGAAAATGCCGTCTGCGAGGCTTTCCTTCGTAGACAGCACTACGCCACGGTGTTTTTCGATCTGGAGAAGGCCTATAATACCCCATAGCGATACGGTTTCATGGAGACTCTCAACACGATGGGGGCGAGGGGACGCCTTCCAATCTTTATATCTGAATTTTTGCGAGATCGTTGATTCCGCGTACGGGTGGGCGAACCCTCTCCAGCCCAAAGGAGCAGGAAGAGGGTGTCCCGCAGGGAAGAGTCCTCAGTGTCACACTCTTTGCCATGAGCATCATCGGCATCACCTCGGTGCTGCCAGAAGATGTTCTGGCTACGCTCTACGTGGACAACCTTTCGATCTCTATTGGCGCGGCCCAGATGCCAACTCTGGAGCGTCGACTCCAACAGGCATTGAACCGCGTCTCTCGCTATGCCGATGCGCACAGGTTTCGGTTTTCTTTGGCCAAGACTAAAGTGGTGCACTTCTGACGCCATCTACGGCTCCCCCCCAACCCAGATTTGTTTCTTAATGGGGTGCGCCTGGATGTGGTTGAATCGCTCCGTTTCTTTGGTCTTGTATTCGACCGACGCCTCACCTGGAAGGCTCATATTCGCAGCCTTAGGGTCTGTTGTACCCGCGCAATTGATATTCTCCGTTCCGTGACGTTCAGCGCTTGGGGCGCTTTTAGGGCTACTGCCCTACTTTTTTATCGATCCTTTGTTCATTCGAAGTTCGACTACGGATGCGAGTTTTATGTATCCGCAGCCGAGCGTTTATTGCGGAAGGTGGACTCGATCCACCACACCGTCCTTCGCCTTGCGACCGGTGCATTCTACACGTCCGCTATTGAGAGCCTGTTGGTCGATGCTGGGGAGATGCCACTCGCTCTACGCTGCTTGCAGTGCATCACTCGCCTGTACGCGCGAGCCCGGCGACTCCCTCAGTCGCCAACAGCTCTCACTGCATCCGCAGCTGATCTCGACGGTGCCTATGCCACCGAGAGATGCCAGTCATACCCTAAGACCATTTTGGTTTAGGGCCAGGAAATTCCTTCGAGAGCTAGGTTTAGCTCTCGAGCCGGTGGCACCCCTGGTTCTGCCCAAGACGCCACCCTGGAGGGTACAACATTTGGCTATTTGTCACCACGCCTTGCTCCCAAAGCTTGTACGGCGCAGGGAGTATTGCGTTCCACCTTTTTGGAGCACACCTCGTGTCACGCTGGAGCCGTGCCAGTGTGTACGGATGGCTCCAAGTCCCAAGAGGAGGTCGGCTTCCACGCCGTATCCCCTCTGTTTGAAGTCAGCGGGGCTCTACCAGGCGCTGCGCCCGTCTTCACGGTCGAGCTGGTGGCAATACACCACTCGGTACGAGAGATTACGCGACGTGCCGGGTTCGGAGACCAGATTCTGATGTATAGCGACTCACAAAGCGCCTTGAGTGCTCTCGGGGTATTGGAATCTCCGCCTTTCCTGGTTTGCGATATCCGTGAGCCGGGCGATATCCGCGAGCCGGGCGGATTTCGAGATTATGTTCTACTGGGTTCCTGGACATGTAGGAATTGCGGGGAATGAGCGCGACAAAGAGTCCGCGAGGATTCTGCGACTGGACCAGCGTTTCGCTCTTCCTCACACTGACTACATGGCAGGAATGCGGGCAGCCTTTCGGACTGCTTGGCAAAGAAGATGAGAGACGGTCGAAGGGAACTTAAACTTCCGTGCCATTGCGCCGCGACTATTACCATGGACCTATCCCCCAATTCTGCGACGGCTTCAGGTCGCTTTCTGTCGTCTCCGAATCGGACACACTCGTGTGACGCATCGCTATTTGATGGGGCACTCGCTCGCCTGCGCCCTATTGTGACGACTGCGTCATTCCCCAGACTGTTCGGCACATCCTTGTCGTATGTCCCAGTCTGGGTTATGTTCGCGCACGTTACCTGTCCCGGTACCGGGATGGGCATGGTCGTTACCGCCTCTTCCTTGTACTTGGGACGAGTGCGTGCACCCTGACTGGTTTACTTGTTGACTTTTGGGGAAAGGCCGGCCTTCTCCCTATTATTTAAGCAGGAGGTGGTTTTTTTTTGTGTTTTTTTTGGTTTTGTTTTTTTTCCCTATAGGTTGCACGCTCCTGCGCCGGGGGGACCTCACCCCGACGCAGGAGCTTGCTTACTGCTCACTTCCTTTTCCCCCTTTTTTTGGTGGGGGGTTGTTTTTCGTCTCTTTAATTTTATTTTAAAGTAGCCTAGAACTAGGCCAGTTTTAATACGGCGACTAATGCCCAAGTAGGCAGTCGCCAGATGAGCTCTTAAAAAAAAAATGATGGACTGATAGACTTTTTGGGTGAGGCCGGCCTTCTCGCTTTATTTATCTAGGTTTTGTTATTTTTTGTTATTGTTTTTTTGTATGTCGCACGCTCCTACGCCGGGGGAAGGAGGACCTCCCCCCCCCCGGACGCCGGAGCTTGCTTCCTAATTGTCATCTTCCCTTTTTATCGTTGTTTTGTTTTCAATTTTTTATTTTAAAGTAGCCTAGAACTAGGCTGTTTGTTTGCGGTGACTTATGCCAGATAGCCCCTTAGAAAAAACTAATTGTGGAATTCCCGCCTCGAATTCGAATTCAGATCCTGAAAAGCCCTCGATGGAAATTTGGGCTTTTCTCTCCATGATATAGTCACAGATTACCCTTTCCAGGACTGGGTTGAGCTGGAGGTTCAGGACCTTGAATTGGAGACCCCTCAGCCAAACCTTATCTTTGGCCTTCCGTACATCGCGCAGCACCACTTCCGTATTTTCCCTCGAGTTTGTAGTGGGCTATTTTCTCCGTTAGGAGGGCGAGGGTAGTTTCAGTTCCTCGCCACTTTCAGAACGCGTGCTGATAGAGGTTATGAGCTCTCAGTTCGGCTAGTTGGTCTTGAAACCGATTTCCTAGAAGTTTTTCGTACACTTTACCCACGAACTCGAGAAGAGAGATTGGCTTGTAATTTATCAGTTGATCTGGGGTCTTACCAGCCTTGGGTATAAAGATGATTTTGGCCACCTTTAAAACGTCGGGGAAGTAGCCCGTGTTCATGGAAGCGTTAAAGACGTTGATGATTTTCTGAATGATCTGCAGTGGGGCATTTACTAGATTGTTTTTTGTGTTGCCCGTCCAGCCTGGTGCCTTTTGTTTTAAGGCTTCCACAGTGGCCATGACGTCCTTTGTTATTGGACCACCATGGTCATCCATCTCTCTTCCCGTGGTGGTGTGGATGCGTGCTGTGTATTATCTGATTCAGAAGACTTTCTCCGAATATGCTCTGAATCTTCCTCCAGAACCGCCGGATCCTTTATATATTTCCCGTCGTCTTTAATCCGAGCCTTTTCCTTTACAAACCTTTCAGTTTCCTAATTTGATGCCATAATTTGGCCGGGATCAGCTCACTGTCTATTCTGGCTATAAGGCTGTACCAGATCGCAACTTTTTGGATTTATTGCTTCCTTTAGTTCGGAGCTTAGCCGGCGTAGTAGCGCGCCTATTTTCCTGATTTGACCTTCCCGACTGATGTCCTCATACACTTCATTATGCGCATGTGCAATCCTCTTCATTTCATCTGTCTATCTGGGCTGAGGTAGCGTTTTGTACCCTGTTTTGGGAACGCACTCGTGGTCAGCTTCGATGATAGAAGTCGTTACTCTTTCTAGTTCTTCGTCGATCTCCAATATCGCCTCGCTCAGGTAGACCAGGGCGTACTGTGGGAGAAGAGTCTTGTAACGGTCCCAGTCGGTGGCGGCGTAGTTCTTACGTGGTGTGACTGGCAGCTAAATCGGCGCGAGTGAAATTGTGGTTAAGATCGCAAGGTGGTCGCTATGGTACTGTAGTTGAAGGGGAAGCCTCCGCTTGTCATGATAATGCGAGGTTTGGTGGCTGATCTGCTAGTTATGTAGGTCGAGAAATCCGGTCCTATCCTCTGGATTTTTTTCATGTCCATATCATTTCCAAGTTTTGGCCTCTTTCGTTGGTTCTATCCCCCCCCCCCCCATCTCCTAAGAATGCCATTCTCCGGTGACCGAAAGGTGTGCAGAAGTTGGTGACGGGTATATAGGCTGCAGCTATCGTGAAATTCCCCGCCAATGTGGGAAGTTGTATCGCCACAATGGATTCGTCCAATTCTGAGAGACGCTTGAACGTGAAGTTCCCTATAACAGCTAGTGCAGAGCCATCGAACCTTTCCTGTGAGTGATTCTTCATGAGTACTCCGTATCCCGGTATTTTGAGTTGTCCCCTTGTGGTGTCATTATCCTGCTCCGTTATCAGAATTATGTCGGGGTCGAGCACACGGAATATGTTTCCATATGCCGTTGCTTTCCCCTCCCATCCATTAACGTTGAGTGTCAGAATCCTCAATCTATTCACTTTCTCCATGCTGGTCTTTTTCTACTGATGTTTCTGAGTGGCGTTTCTTTTTCTTCCGTTCCTCTTCTTTTTAAATTCTGTGTTGAAGACCTGCTCATACGTGTCCTCGTATAGAGTAACGTCATGGCGTTGTAGGGCTTCCTCAACTACTTCAACCTCGATCGATGCGTCGTACTCCCATTTGTATATCTTCTTATTTACTCCGTTTAGAATTTTTGTTTCGACCATATTTTCAGGGCGCATAAATAGTGAGATTATTTCTATCCGCGTTGAGCGTTTTTTTTGGTTTTCTTCCCTTTTTTGCTTTTCTTGTTTTTAGGGGCTTCTGAGTCGGAAGAGTCCGATGAGTCAATGGATTCCGTTCATGCCGGTTCCACCGTTTCGCTTCTCTTCGTGAATTTATTATTTGGTTGAACCTGTGTGGTTTTTACCGCAGCAGCTTTATATTCCTGGGTTTTGTTCTCTATTTCTTCCTTGTTGGTGTCCATCACATTTGCACTATTAGGAACCATTTGCAGCTAGAGGACGACTCCTGATGGAGGGTCGTCCGGCAACCACATTTAGCTCATTCCGTTTTTGGCCAGCATTTGGTTGAGTTCTTTTGCCAAGCAACCGGGTTGGTTTAGATTTCTGACGTGGAAATAGCGAATGCACGTTAGAATTTTTGTAGACTCTTCGTTCTCTATCTTCAAATATGTTTTCTTCGTTTCGGTTTCGTCGTACGCGGCTTTAGCTAGCTGTGCGTAAGTAGTGTTAGATCCGCGTACCTCTTCCTGTTTCCTGTCGTTTTTCTTTTGGTTTATTATTTCCTTTTTAACCAGTCATGCCATAGCCATTGATCTGTGGCTTTGCCCACAGTTGATGCATCTCTCGTAGTTGTTCCGGCAGTCCTTCCAGTGGTATCCCTCCTCGCTGCACTTTGAGCACGTTTTCTCATGCTCTTTACAGTCTTTGGTGTCGTACTGCTCCATTTTGTAGCAGCGGAAGCAAAACCAGACTGGAAAGAATTCTATCTGGTCTCTAGTCACCTTGCTGTTGAACATAGCAAGCGTTGTTCTTTCGCCTTTGGGGCCATCGAGGCTTCTGTGAAGACAACCTTAAATACATGGGTGTAGTTCCTGTTGTCCCCTGTTTTTAAATTTGATGACATCTGCGACTTTAGCACATTTTTGTCTAAGCTCCGATTTCTTCTTTAATTTCTTCTCTATTATGTTGTCCGAATCAAGGATCGAATCTCCTGCAAACAACACTGCGATTAGCTTGTATTTGTGGAGGGATTGCAGGCTGTAGTCAATGGTTCGTATGGTTTCCAGAGCTTCTTCTTTCGTCCCTTTCCCGTTCGAAGGTTGAGACGTACCCAGAGGGGACGTCTAGAAGCCTTATAAGAGCGATGTTAAGTTTTCCGAACATTAGCTCAAATATCTTCTCCCTGTTGGGCTTGTTCTGCCCGTTGATCACCCTTAGGGGATTTTTTGTGGTGGTCTCTTGGGCTATTTTGCACCCAGTGAGGCCCCACGGGGCCTTTCTGATTTTTGCCTCTTCTCTTTTTTATTGCAGATAGTTAGACGATGGTTGAATATTTTGAGTCTTTTTCTTTTGGGCTGTGATTTCCCGTTAAATGGGTTGAGTCAGTGACTAACCACCTCCTCGTAGCAGCGCAGCATTAGTGAACATGGATTGCCGGATGGGGAATGGCTCACAAGGGCGATTGTATGGCGGACTTTTTGTTGGTTAGCGCGGAATCAACTATCGCTAACCGGGGGTGCCGCCCCTCGAGGGTTGGGTATCAATTGCAGCTGGCATACATAGAGACAGGTGTTGTTTCCCTCTATGGTCCTGGCTGCGCTTCCAGGGTGGAAAAGTGGAGGCGCCCCCCTCCCTAGAAGTTGCAGTCCTGCCCCTTGTCCGGGTGCCTCAGACTTCGAGTTGCACAGTGGGCTACCCCTCAAAGTTGCTTTCCTTGGCACCCCCCTCCCCTATCATGTATATCAGAGAACGACATAGTTGGGTCGAGACTAAATGAATGGCAATCCAGTTCACGTTTCCCTGGCTGCCCCTCAAAGGGGGGAGTAGGGGGGTTTAGGCAGACATGTGTTGCCTATTCACATCTCCAAATGTATTTTTCTCTCTTTAAATTCCCAATAGGAAAAAGTGAAAAAGATTCCACGTTTTTTAACTCTCTTTCCCTTTCTTCTACCTCCTCGGGTATCAACTTTTCTCTGAGTTAGCGTTGTTTCTTCAATGAAGTCTGAGCAGACAAAAAAGAGAAGGGATAACTACATACACAGTGATGTTATCAGCATTCACAATCCTTTCCGACTCTCATCATCAAATCACAACCAGCTTCGGCTGAACATTTTTTTTATATGAGCAATCACAATCAGTAAAATCAATGGGAAGGATGAAGTTGTTTTTTTTAAACCAATAATTTAATGCAAGGTTTGGTTGACAACAATGCGCATCGCATATCTGCCTCACAGTCAAGCCTGTTCCTTGATTTCGTCTTCACATTCACGAGTGTAGAAAACCCAGTTTCACAAAGGTAAGTGGCAGAGAACGGTAGCAAGGTGCGCAGTGCTACATTTCCAACTTTTTCGTCCAGAAATCGCTGAGAGGCATCGTTTGGAAATCTTCTTTTGCGGTAGAGTTGAATTTCAATTCCAAAGTTCCTCCTGCAGATCGTCTGGTAGGATGTCTTTGTTGACTCCAAAGAGGTTTCTCGTCAACTTCCACTGTGGAAGTTCCGAGTTTTCCAGGTCTGGGAAGTAGCGCTCGAATTCTCGTTTCAAGAGCTCGAGGTGTTCCTCCACTTTCAACTTCAACTCGCCTTCCAGAAGAAGCTGCTTTTCCCCAAGGGCTGGATCGAGGTTGGGAAAAGAAGTCGTATTTCTCCTCTGAATTCTTCGAAGCCACAACCCCAGCTTCGCTAAGAAAGAACGTATTTCATCATAATGATCCATGCGCCTCGTATTCCTTTCTTGCAAGAGACGGTTGAGAACATTCAACGTTTCGAAAATATCGACAAGGTATGCCAATGTCAGTTGAAAACCCTCTGACGTGAATGACAACAAGATATCCTGTTTTCCCTGAGCTCCGAGAGAGAGCTTCACTTCTCTCACCGCGTAAACACGAGCCAACATGTTTACCTTCGACAGCCAACGAACAGCCGTATGAAACAACAGAGTCTCATGATCAGAACCGATATCCTTACACAGCATGGCAAACAGCCTTGAATTGACAGCACTTTCTTTGACGTAATTAAAGACTCGTATGGTAATGACCAGCTCATCACTCATTGCAGCAGGGAGAGTCCTGGAGGCCAGAGCTTCTCTGTGGATCACGCAGTGAGTCCCGACTGCGTTCTGGCTCTTCTGCTTCATCTTGGGATAAATTCACTCCGTGATCCAATAATTGCAGGAGCACCATCTGCACAGACTCCTACAAGTCTCTCCCACTCCATGCCATTGCCATCGAAGTACGAGGAAACAGTTTCGAACACATCTTCGGCTTTGGTAGTCGTTTCAAGGGACCGGAACAACAACATCTCCTCCTCAATTGAAGTAGATCCCACAAAACGAACGTAGACCAGCAACTGAGACAGTTGAGCAACATCAGTTGTCTCATCACACTGAATGGCGAAAAAAAGGTGATGCACGTATCTTTTCAAGAACTTGAAATTCAATATCCTTTGCCAATTCATCGATTCGCATTTTCATCGTAGAATCAGAGAGGGAAATCTTCTCTAGCTTTCGGCTGCCTCCTCCCCGTCCCCAATATAAGACTGCATGGCATGCATGGTTTGATCCGTGTTTCGCCAATGTTGTGGGTTTTTTTCGCACGAGCAATCATATGAGCGATTTCGAAAGACGCTTCCACTACTTCAGTAGATGATGATTGACGAAAGTTCTCTCCACCCGCAATCTTCATTTTCTTGAAAGATTCATTCCTCATTTGAAAGAACGCCAATGGCTTGTTCTGAAGCCAGGGTGTTTCGTCTCCAGGTGACGTTTCAAGCGACTCTGCCTCAGGGCGTCATTACTCAGAGTATCGAAACATATCACGCATTTTGGTACGCTCTGACCATTCATCGTAGCATAAGTGAACCCGTACTGAAGATAATCATCGAGGTATTGCCTTTTCTTACCGCTCATCATATATCAAAATCTGCGAAAGGAAGAAAAAAAAATTAGCACAAATCGCTATATAGATTCTTTATTTATTCAGTTTTAGTTACTCATTTGATTCGATTTACTCAGTTGTGAAGAAGTGCAGTAGATATAGGGGATTAGTAGGCCATTCTGCTTCTTCCCCCGGTTCATGTTGTCATTGCTTGTGTGCATAGTCTGTGCATTGTGGTGAATACATGATATGATTAAATGATATTTATTAAAAAATTATCAGGGTTATTCAGCACATCCTATCAAAGACTGCTATCTAAATTCAGCCATGAACTCAATGTAACCTAAATAGGCCACTTATTGTTTGTATGAATTTTATGTTGGCCATATTCTTCTTAAATAATATTTTATATTGATGTATTGCTTATTATTATTGATATATAATCTTTTCAGATTACCCTTACATGTAATTGCACTATTCACAGATAATTTTGATCATATTTGGACTAAATTTTTACTAGGCTACCTGCACTCACTGACCCAATGTGCCCACTAGGTAAACTTGTCTTTAGCTAAAGAGCATCTGACTATAATATATCTGATAAAACACTACAAATTATTGTATGGTAAAACAGCAAATATATCAGATCGTATATTGCACATCAAAACCACAACCAGAACGAGAGATCATACATGCATAATATTAAAAGTAATATTACCTAACTGTTGGGAATGGTGCATAATAAAAATTCTTTAGCTATCAGTGCACAAACACTATGAACCCTCTCCTCTCATTTGTTGTTGAATACCCAACAGCATGTGAATTTAAAGTTCTCCAAAAAGATACACTTATTAGTAGGTACCAACACTATTTGATTTTTTGTAATGATCTACTCAGCATACCTAGCTTACACATCATAATTATATTTTCTTCATCTTCACTTACTCTAGGTACCTTAATGTTTTTCATTTTTCTGTATACTATGTATTCTGTCTTCTAAACTGTAAAGAGCATTTAACATACTACCTAATCATATGGTTCTTGGATTGGATTGCAGAAACAATACACATTACACAACATAACCTTACTGCACCATGCACTTCTAAATGACATATACGAGGGGCGGTCAATAGGTTTTGCGAATCGGTAGGGCAAAACAGAGGAAGGGGGATGGCTGTTTGTGGGGGTGTTAGGACCAGTTATGACAAGTCAGGACCTGCAGCCGCACGCTCTTGCCTCGTCTATTTAAGAAGCAGTAGCTGATCGCCGATCGTCAGTCACCACTTTTTCAACAATGGAGAAGGTTGAGCACCGCACAGTGATCAAATTTTTGACCAAGGAAGGCAAGAATGCAAAAGAGATCCATGAACGCATGGTTGCAGTGTACATCGACACCGCCCCTTCCTATGCAACCATTGCCGTGAGTCCCTTGAAGATTACGCCCGTCAGACGTGACCAACGAGGACAATGTGGCCCGTGTGGAGAGAATGATCCTCGAAAATCGACGGGTGAAGATCGAAGAAATCGAGCGAGAACTTGGAATATCACATGGAAGTGTTATCAACATCATCCACGACAATTTGGCCATGACCAAGGTCTCTGCCCGTTGGGTCCCTAGAAACCTCACGCTCCATGATCGACTTTAACGTCGTCAAAGTCCACAAGGCCAGAGATGCACAAGCTGCCCTGCGCGAGTGCGGATTCGAGGAGCTCAACCATCTCCCCTACAGTCCAGATCTGGCCCCCAGCGACTACTTTTTATTCCTCCAGCTCAAGGCTGCACTACGTGGACGCTGGTTTGGGGACGATGAAGATGTGCAGCTCGCCGTCCAGGAGTGGATTGAACAGCAGTCGGGAATTTGAAGCCTCAGGGACAAGTGGCGCAAGTGCATTGAAGTCGAGGGTAGTTATTTTGAAAAATAATAAAACACTTTTCCTCATATCTCGTTTCCTTATATCCGAATTGCATAACTTATTGACTGCCCCTCGTATGAATGAGGCACACAAAATAATACACTTAGATAGCACGACTTTACTGCACCTTGTACTTCAAGATGACACAGTTGATGCACGCTACCATTAACACTTCGTCTGAATATTTCGTCTCACATACTTCCAGAACGTCATGGGCTTTTCTTATGCAAATTATACAGCAATCGAAGTTAAAATCTAGCCTATTAAATGTCGTTGATGTTATGGTAATTACATATATTTTCCATAGAAACTTCTACAAAATCATTTTTATACACAGCGTCACGTGATAAATCTCTGGGGACCAAATTATTACAGAGTTTATTATTTTCTATGTATTGGTGAACCACCTGGAAAATTGAAAAAATGAATTGACAAACTGGCCTTTGAAATGTTGCCTGACTTTCAGTCACTTCTCAAGATTTACCAGCAAAAAAGACGTCACACTGGATCGCACCACGCCTCCTCTGAGAACCCTTCACGCCCCCCCAGTTTAATAACCCCTGTTTTATAGCTACTTTCTTTTTGCCTCACTCACCTCATTGTTTTGAGTCGTTATTTTAAGACGAGAATAAAAATTAACATTTTTTAGGCAGACTCGATCTTGTTTTAACTGAAGGTTAATTAAAAAATCGTTCATCAACTTGTTCCTGAGGACGAACGGGGGAATTCAGGTACGGCTCGAAACCAGCTTCCAGTAACCAAACACATATACGAATAACCAAATACATACATAGCGAACAATGAACACACTGATATCGTTCAATTTGGAACGAAAAACAACCAAAAACAGCCTAATCGCTAATGTAAAAGACAAAATAGTGGCGGGCATATATTATTTAGGCGAGATCGATAATAAACTTACGAAAAAAACATAGAAAATACCCCCCAAAATATTTTTTATCCGTTGGAAAATAAACGGTTCTGATTGGTTAATTACGGTGTATAATACAGGGCGCTGATTGGTCAGTGGGATAGCTGAAAAAAACTCAAAACAATAGGAAAGTAGCCAAAAAAATAGGGCGGGAAATCAGGGGCCGTGAATCTTTACAAATACCGAAAGGCTCAAAGATCTTAGAAAAAACGGGCTATACAGATGGGTCTGTAATCATCAGGATGAATAGAAGGTGAAGACCACCTAGGGATCAGAGTAACATTCGCAATACGCCAACATAATAGAAATGAACCACGACGTAAGTGTTAAAAAAACATTTAAAAAAAAGAAAGGATCACATCCACAAACGAATCCAAATCATTCAGGAGCGTGGCAAGCTCAGATGATTTAAAAGCGAGGGAACTCAGTTTAATTTCAACAAAATAAGATGAAGGCAAAGCTTAAAAAAACAACAAATAAAACGAGAGTGAGAATGCCAGCATTTCCTTTACAGCTTTAGCAAATAACAATGGAGGTAAGCTCGAGTCCACACCAGAGGGCCTGCCTAAGTGAGGTATGGGTGATAATTTTAATCAGCGGGCCACATTGAAGCTTATGTAAAGCTTTGCGGGCCACATTGAAGCTTATGTAAAGCTTTGCGGGCCACATTGAAGTTTATGTAAAGCGTTGCGGGCCACATTGAAGCTTATGTAAAGCTTTGCGGGCCACATTGAAGCTTATGTAAAGCTTTGCGGGCCACATTGAAGCTTATGTAAAGCTTTGCGGGCCACATTGAAGCTTATGTAAAGCTTTGCGGGCCACATTGAAGTTTATGTAAAGCGTTGCGGGCCACATTGAAGCTTATGTAAAGCTTTACAGGTCACATTGAAGCTTATGTAAAGCTTTGCGGGCCACATTGAAGCATATGTAAAGCTTTGCAGGCCACATTGAAGCTTATGTAAAGCTTTGCAGGCCACATTGAAGCTTATGTAAAGCTTTGCGGGCTACATTGAAGCTTATGTAAAACGTTGCGGGCCATTTTAAACAGTTAGATGCAAATATCGAATACATGTTAGTTAATTGCAATTATCTCTGTGCATTTGTTTGCATATACAACATAGTCATAGATATAGCTACACATTAATAACTAGGGGTAAATTTTTTGCATAGTTTTGCTACTCCTTTTAAACTATTTCCAGACTTATATCAGAAGGGGAAATTACAGCTTTACATGGAATCTGAACCATAATTTACAATTAATTATTGACGCAATATCCAATATTGTCAAACTCAAACCGAAAATATAAAACAAGGCCTATAGGATGTGAGTTTGTTGGGGAACGCAAACCATTAAATTTTTAAAGGCATTCGAAAATTTGACAGAAGTCCCTTTTAGAGTGAGATTTTAGAAAAGTATTCAATAATTTTCAATATTTTGTCGAATTCTGAAATGAAACGCGGGCCATATGAAAAGCCTGTGCGGGCCGCAGTTTGCCTACCTGTGGTTAAGTGAAGACCTGACCTTGTTTGCTGTATTACTAAACGGGAACCTATGTAGTTTTCCCAAGATTTAAGGGAACACGAGCGAGACTACTCACAATATGCTACCTGCTTTTCACGTGCTTGTCTACAATCCTCATTAAACCAAACCTCCTATTTCCGACGACTTCGAATACTTTTACTGGGAATTCTTCTTTCACTAATGGAACGAAGAATACTATCGAGTCTCGATTTGACAATCGGCGCGAAAAATATCATTCCAGATAATACGATCAAGTCTCAGCTTTAATACCAGACCAATTAATCATCGACTTCAAAAAAATTAACCTGAAATTGGCTCATCTGGTATGGGAAAGGTAGTCCTGACATCAAAAGAAAATCCTGAATGATCATCAGTACTGCCAATGGGTGGAACCATCCGATCGTTCACTGCCAAAGAACCACCAGTAAGGAGGAGGTCTAGAGGGTTACCCTAAATGTGAGTTGGATGCCGAACAATTTGCTCCCGTCCTAACAGATTGAAGAAATCCAAAACCATGACCATCTTGTAGTGCGGGGGATATTAACGACATTTGAAACTCTTATGTTGTTTTGCATTCCCTTTTGAATGAATAATTGCCAAGGTCTTCTCAAGGTTAGTCCAGGAATTATTGGGTAATAATATTGTAACTATTCGGCCGATTATAACTAAATTTGAAACCCTTATTTTGTTTTTCATTATCTTTCGAATTATATAATTGCCAAGGTCCTCTCAAAGTTAGTACGGGAATTATTGGGAAATAATATCGTAACTATTTGGCTGATTCTAACGAAATTTGAAACCCTTATGTTGTTTTGCATTATCTTTCGAATGATATAATTGGTAATGTCCCTCCAAGGTTAGTCCGGGACTTATTAAAAGAAAACTAACTATGCGTCTGATTGCCCCACTTGTTGAAAGTTTTGAAGGTCATAAGTCAGAATAATTGAGAGCACGCGACTTAGGTCAGTTGACCTTGTTTTCAAATTAATCAAGTTGAAATCCTCTAATCCAATGCTCTCTCTCTCCTCTACCTGACCATTCGGGCCGCGTATGCCTGTACGAAATGCTGGCGCCTAACTGGAAAGCTAGAGATCTACTGAGATTAATACAGGCAGAAATGCTTTAGTATCAACACCCACCTTGTCAAAATATTTCGGAATACAGTTAATACTGTTAATTTCATCATATTTCAAGATACTGTATGAGGGCAAAAGAGTCCTTCAATAACTGTGTGACCTATTTCTCCCTACTTCAAATGCTTCCATTCTTTCTCCTACTTTCCAAACGTTTAGGATAATTATATAAGGAGTCAAATATAAGAAATCATTTATTGTTACAATTTGAGATACCCCAGAATTTCTTTTCATTGTCATAAAGAACAAAAATTAAAACAAACATTAAAAGAGTTGCGATTTTTGCCAAAGTCCACTGAGAAGATGTCAGACTTTTCATAGAAAATTTGAATTTCTATTTTCAATTCCATCCCAAATTTGGCTCATCTCAATCGTTTTTTTACTTTATTTTTTCACTCAAAAGAGGAAATAATGGCAAAAGCAAAAAAAAAAACGACCATTACAAGACTTTTATGTACGATGGTGGACACCTGACAATGAATTTAGCTCTAAAATCCGAAGTTCAAAACTTGGGATAAAAGCAGAACCCCCCAAAGTACAAGACCTGGAAATATTTGCAGACCGGAATCAGTGGCAATTTCTGGGTCTTTTAAATAATGGTGTTGGCCTGAAACTTTATTGCAGTCATAAGTGTAGGGTCCAACGCAGGAAGCGTACGCCATCACGTGACTAATGTAAGACTGTTCGTGAACCCGATGGAATAGATGAGCTTGAGGACCTAAAAATAAAACATATCGTTAATAAGTTCGCTGATTACCCTAATAATTATTAACTTGTCGAAAAAAAGTCCCAAGGAGTACATATATAGCGTGAACAACAAAAACGTGTATCTATTTAATTGATACGACGCTCACCCTCTATATAGGATTGTATCGAAGAAAACAAAACATTTTTAATCTCGAATGGTGGAGATGCTATTAACAAAGAATGTCCTTGGTAAAGTGGTAATTCAGATCCTCGAGAAACATAGCCAATTTCATCCGCTGGAGAAAACTTCCGACCACAATTAAAGATTCAAGTAGAAACAAAAGGTGAGGCGAGAAGTAGTTCTTAGTCTACGCCGAGCGTTATCTATTAATTCAACCGAATTTCTCTTGTCATATTTACAAGAATATAAGTTTATTCAACGGATAAAGCTTTTTATGCAATCCTGTATTATATATATATATATATATATATATATGCAAAAAATCCCACAGGAAAATGAAATGCGGATTCCAAGTACTTCGAACTTGGTCAGTTCATTAATTATCAAGGGCAAAAAATCCCATAGGAAAATGAAAGTCGGATTCCAAATACTTTCTAACTTGTTCAGTTCATTCTTATATATATATATATATATATATATATAATGGGTAAGGAAAAAAGAAAATGAACGCAACGACTGCTTTATCGAAATATGATTCCTTTTCAATATTATTTATAAAAGAGGTTTGTGGGCAATTCGTATACATGTAATAATAAAAAGATCAAATACAACCCCTTGCATTGCAAATACTAAATCATTAAGAACCTAATTCACCGAAGTTGCTAATTAACTGTCAAAATGAGTAAAACTGATTGTAAATGTTTCTCTCCTCTCAAGCATATTGCTTCTGCTGTATTTTATGTCGAGACCATCATACCTGTAGCAAATATCGCCACATCTTCTCCCCCGTGAGTTTCTGAGCCAAATAGGGTCGGCACCGCTGCTTGGGGCATGAAATGGAAATCTCTTGTATCAATCCCTGTCAAATTGCTCCTCATTACCTGAAGAAGAAAAAATATTAGAGCAACAAATGTATTCAGCTGAAAGCTCCCTTTATTTTTTGTAAATATATGAAAAATCAAAGTCCTATCAATTAAAATGTCCAATGATGTATGTTTCTAATGCAAAGAGTGATTTTGGAAATGGGTTGGTTGATATTCTGGCCACATCCAATGTGCACCTCTGCAACAAAAGGCCTATTTTTATTTTAATTCGAGTTTGCTGTAAGTTTAGCAATGCATTTTCCTGATACATCTGTTTTCCCCCTTTGGTAATCATGTTTAGGCTACGGTGTCCACTTTCCCCAGATTACAGGGTAGTCTACAGCAGGTCACATGTCTAGATCCGCATTTTGTTGATGTCACAAGATTTTTAATGTGTCTGGGGCAATGAGGCGAGCTGTCACCCGTCCGCTTGTTTGAGGGGTGGTGTCGGATTGGATGTGTAAGAGAGATTCTATTTAGGAAGGTTATCTGAGTCAAGGGTTTCCAGGGCGTGGTCCTGAGATGTTTCTCAGAGGTGGGTAGAGGTCGAGGCTTGGTTTTGCTAGGGACAAGAGATGAGGAGACTGCCTTCATTTCCTAAAACTTGTCCCACTCTGAAGGCGACATCCTCTATTCCTCGTCGTGCCCCCCCCCCCCCCCCCACTCTCCGACTCGAAGTGGGCATTACACAATAGATACCTAAAGGAATCTCCCCTGAATCAGGGTCAAATTATCTCAACGTCATTACACCAAACAGCGACACAAAAGGAACATCAATCACGTATCACCATGGGAGGTTGGATTTGTGGTCATGGCGGTGGGCGTAGAAGTGGATAGGGGGTGCGAGGGGCATATCGGTTTACTGAAGACCTTTATTTGTCATGGAAGTGGTGTATTGGAGTGGTTTTTGTGCAGGCAGTTGCGATACAGAGGACACTACTTTGCCCTGTTTGTATTGTGCCGGGCGACGCTTTTCCCGCGGAGTCCGATTCTCCGGACGAGTTCACCACTTTGAAGCAACTGACGTTAAATCCATTGGATAATAAATGATAGCATTATATCTTAACTAATCCTACAGGTAGATTGGTGGCTTGTAAACCCACATATAATGCTACAGTACTCGTGTCGATATGATAATGAAGTTAAATTTGAATTTTTTTTTAGACCTGTTCACGAAGATCTATAAGATACATTTCTGCTCGGTCATACATGAAATTTAATACTTTGGTTGTCATTTTTCGGTGTTTGTATTTTGAACGTTATTTAGTTATATACCAAAATAAACTCAACATTAATTAACATGTAAAATACAAACACCAATAAATCACAATAGGCGATGAGACCCATAAAAGTCCTCCCACTTTAACAAGGTCAACAGACCTAGGTCGTGTGCTCTCAATTATTCTGACTTATGACCTTCGAAACTTAGAACAAGTGGGGCAATCCGAACCATAGTAGTTTTCTTTCAATAATTCCCGGACTAACCTTGAAAGGATCTTGCCAATTATATCATTCGAAAGAGAATGTAAAACAACATAAGGGTTTCAAATTTCGTTAGAATCGGCCGAATAGTTATGTTATTGCCAAATAATTCCCGCACTAACCTTGGGATGAACTTAGCAATTATATCATTCGAAAGAGAATGTAAAACAACATAAAGGTTTTATTTAAATTTCGTTAGAATCGACAGAATAGTTACGATGTTATTGCTAAAAAACTTATTGGGCAGTAAAGCGGTTACCATCCGACCCACGACATACTGTTCATCGAATAAAAATTTGACTTCACAGCTCAAGTACATTGGTCCCAGGGTGCTTCATGCCAAATTTGGGGTAAATATCTTTAAAATATAGAAAAAAGAACGATTTTTGTTTTTTCCTGGCTAGCCCGACTATGGAATTGCCCGATTTTGAACTACCAATCAAGTATTCGTTATCTATGGTCAGAATAATTGAGAACACGCGACTTAGGTTTGTTGACCTTGTTAATGGTAGGAGTTTCACCACCGATCTGCACTCAATTATGATGCCTTTCTATCCGAACCACGGATATCTACAGCGTATAGCGCCACCGGGAAGGCGATTCGAATCGGGACTCAGTCCCGCAACTAACTAGACTTTATGTGGCTTAACTTCACTATAATCGCAGGTGGTGTTTCCAGTCGGCTAAGCTCTATCCCGCAAGAAATACATTGATGACATCAGTCTGGCTTAAGTAAATTAAAACTTTTAACCCTTTATTAATCTATCAAAATCCTTTAAATACCTTATCGCCAACTATGGTGTAATTTGTAGCGTTCCCTGTAGTAAACATTAAAGTTGTGTAGGGCAAGTTATCCGTCACATCTGAGTATGTCGTTACACCTGGAAGAAAAATTGGACCAAATGGGAAATAGAGATACCAGGACGAAAATGCGGTTCTTAGTTTACTGGCACTTCACGAACTCTTACGTCAGGACGCCACGATCTTTAGCACATTCCCCATCGGTACATTTCTAAGTCTCTTAGGGAGATGGGGGTAAGGATTGTTGATTTATATCTCCTACGGACCCAATAAGGATCACCTTGTTCCTGTATCCTCGTCGGTCTTAGCGTCTGTTACTATTTTTCTATTTATCCAATTTAACTTCAATTCTACCCTACCAATCATCGACTGAAATACCATCGCTCGTTAAAGTTTTTTTTTCTGGAAAAAATATATCGATTTCTAGTTTTTAAATCATCTGATGATATATCAATTTCGTTTGGATACAGTTTCGGTTAGTATATAGCAAAAATTAACAACCAACACTTTAAGCCCTCCGGGAGTCACGCCAGGGAAGATATGTTTTTAAAGGACTTCTCTAACATTCCCAAAAGGAAATGTGTCATTAGTCTTTATATAGTATTAGTCTTTATATAGTATACTCTTGCTACCAAGAAAATGTTAATCTTTCTAATTATTTCCATCGCTGTCTTTGCTAAATACTTTTTTAACAAAGGACGATGCGAGTCCGAAAATTCGAGACGGTATAAGCCACACGGGCTGGACGCGATAAATATAGTCCTGCCCACTCTTTTCTTATTGCTGTATGATCAATTTTATTCGCGTACGCTCTAGTTAAAAAAAAAGTTGAGTGGCTCCCCCTTCGCCAACCTCATTTGATAAATGGAATTTTCCTTTGCATATCTGGAGTCTACCTCGGGCAGCTCTAACTCTAGCAAGGAAGTCCCTCCCCTTATGTTTTTTTCAGAAGCCCCTCTAAACGTCTAGCGGAGAGGGGTTTCCTCCGCTTTATTCTACGGGCGAGGAAGCTTCTTCCTTACTCGGCGACTCTCTTTCCGGGGTTCGGTACCACCACGCTCAACAAAACATCACGAGTGGAACAACCATTCGCGAAGGGTGCAACAGGCCTCTCTATACCACATGGGAACGATGAGCGGCGAAATGTGACGTTCTTGGAGACTGACGTCTCTTTCTCCACCAGCTCACAGGCCTAATGGGTCTCAAGTCTGAATCCCTTACGCCACGGAACGGAGGCGCAAGGAGGCACCTTCCATGATGAACACGGACCACAGGCAGGGTGGAAAAATCAAAAACCCCGGGTTTTGGGGTGCTTTTTCAAGTGAAATTTGAAAAAACCCGTGGTGTTTTTTCAAAATTACATTTTTTTTCAAGAAATAAATGCTACTTATCATTATTTTATTCAAAATTCATATTTATGATATTAATTTCAACAAATATGTATCAAATTAGGGTTAGTCCTCTGATACTGACTCATAATAATTCATCTCTCCTTCTACAGGTTATGACTATCATAACCCATAATTCTCAATCAATGATCTTTCTTACCTTAATATAATTATTAAACTAATTAATTATTATTATAAAAATAGAGATGGCTATTCTTTTTCTATGTTATTCTAATAGTTGTAGCATTTGTTTTTGGAAAAAAAACTGAATAAAACCCGGGTTTTTTCAAAATTAAATTTTTCTTTTAAAGAAATGAATGCTACTTATCATTATTTTATCAAAAATTCATATTTATGTTTATAATTTCAACAAATATGTATCAAATTAAGGTTATTTCTCTGATACTGACTCATAATAATTCATCTCTCCTTCTACAGGTTATGGCTATCATGGGTACCCACCCATAATTCTTGTAGGAGAATAGCATAATGCTCCCAAGTTTTGCCTACCTCCCTTCCGGGCGGACCGCTTATCAACCCATTCCCTTCCGGCCCAATATCTGGTGGTCGTCAGCCGGAAGAAACCGTCGGCCATTTCAGCTAACCACCGAGTTCCTTCCCGGACTGTTTATCGATAAATGGGAGCCCATCTTCGCTTCCGATAGTTGCCGGAAGTTTATAAAGGACGAAATGGAGTAGCTTGACATCTAATCTACTTCCGGCGCCCTGAGAACCTCTCCCGAGTATCGAGTATAAAAGACGAATTCTTTTAATCGTCAGTAGTAGAACTTGCACAGCGTCTGGCTGGGCAGGAATTGCCATCTATCGGTGTACTGGTAATTCGTCGAAGCATCAAGTCTTCAGAGAGGAGATTGGTCTCAGTCAGGGAGAGTCCTTATCCCGTTGGTCTGCAAGGCAGTGTGGACCCAAGCTCGTACTCACGTGTAAGAGCCGAAGTTACAAACAGCCTCACTCTGGTTCCCTAAGCGAGAAAACTACATCTCAGCTTTTCTTTGTGACCCTACACATCGATAGGTCACTTCACCCCCCACCCCTCACAGAGGCACCCAAGATTCCTCGGAGTTCACGAGCGTGGGGCCAGTCACTGCCTTCTTCCAGCAGAATCGTGACGGAATTGTGGGATCAGGTCGGTCCCTGGAGAACCTACCCCATCGTCTCCACCCCTTTTCTCACCAGCGCCACTCGAACATCAGGTTCCAAAGTAACCCTTCCCTTTCACATTCCCCGACTTGACAGCGAAGCTTACCAGCATTACAAGTGTATAAGGATTTGTATGGTGAATAGTAATTTTCAAGCCAAGTGAGATATCCGAGATTCACTTATTAATTTATCTCTCAAAGCACATTATTTGTATGTATATATATATATATATATATATATATATATATATATATATATATATATATAAATATATATATATTTGCTTGTTTAGTGTTCATTAAAACTTTATTTTCATATGTTGTGTATCTAACTTCCTTTGGGTGGCTTGCTGCTAAAGTTCATTCCAATCCCTCCGTAGCCAACCTGTAAGCACTCTGAGTCAATAAACCCATTCAGGACACGGGCCGAACGAAGTATAAGGAGTAGTACGACGACCCCTCCACATTCGGGATAATAGGATATATATATATATATATATATATATATATATATATATATATATATATATATATAAGAGTCGGGGAAAACTCAAACCACCCCTCGGCCTATTCCTCGACAATTCTCTATCAGTGATTGGTTCTTACCTTAATATAATTATTAAACTAATTAATTATTATTATAAAAATAGAGGTAGCTATTCTTTTTCTATGCTATTCTACTAATGCTTGTAGTATTTGTTTTTTGAAAAAACCCAGAATAAAACCCGGGTTTGGGTTTTTTTTTCAAAATTACACTTTTCTTTTCAAGAAATAAATGCTACTTATCATTATTTTATTCAAAATGCATATTTATGTTTATAATTTTAACAAATATGTATCAAATTAAGGTTATTTCTCTGATATTGACTCATAATTCATCTCTCCTTCTACAGGTTATGACTATCATGGGACATGGGTACCCCAAATTCTCGATCAGTGATCTGTTACTGTGATCTATTCTTACTATAATATAATTATTAAACTAAGTAATTATTAAGATTATATAAAAATAGAGATGGCTATTATTTTTCTATATTATTCTAATGCTTGTATCATTTGTTTTTTGAAAAAAACAGAATATAACCCGGGTTTTTTAAAAAACCCGGTTTTATTGGGCTTTTTGCCGAGAGAGAATATTGACTCTGTTGTGAGTACTACCAATTCTAACCTCATTCTCGGGCAAGGAATCCCCAATGGGTTACGGGCCCTCGGAGACTTAAAGGAAGGGAAGTAATCTCATACTCCCGGTGGAGCGTTGCAGACTGCGGGTCCTTTTTCATTTCGGCGAAAGCCTAGGCTGAGACTGTCCCGTCCTGCTTAGAGACTCCTTCAAGTGTGGGGGAAAAATAGGGCGCACAATCCCTTTCCTTCCCAAGAAAGAAATATAGAAAAGGTAAAAAAGCAAAAAAGACTGAGGGTTCCTCTCCTTCTTTTGGAGTTCTGGAAACGGACGGATGCCCTGCCGATTCCAAAAGTAACCAGAGCAAGGATAGCTTATCAGGCTTTGGGGCGCCGTCGGGCGGATGATCAAACTTCGTGCGAAAAAAAACAGGTATACAAGGTAGGTGGAGTCTCGGTAACATCAGTATCCCTCATCCAGAGGCTACCCAGCGTTTTCGAGCCCGCTGGCTTCAAACTTCTGGATAGTCTGTTATACTGGTGGGAACATGCCTTCCAAAGGACATATATTCAATCAACGTCAGTAATTAGCCAGGGTTATCAGTAGGAAACCTATGGTCACACGTTTCTTGGAAGGAACTGTTCTGGTGAATGCAATTGACCCTTTTCAGTTGGCCATTGCCATTGCTCTTCGAACACTGGATGGCTTCCCTACACAAGTAACACATTATTTTACATGAACTTTGTGAAAGAAGTCTACGCGCGAAAAAATCATTAACTGCTCTTTAGAAGACATTTCAGAAGAGCTGGCCGACCATGGAACGGTCAAGGTCTAACGTTTGATGAGGAAACAAGGAGGCGCTTCAAGGCCGACACATACTCTTCGTCACGTTCAACCATGACATGCTCCCTAAGTCGGTGCAAACTGGTTACTATCGGCACTGAGTCAAATTATTTGTACCATTGCCAATGAGGTGTCGCCATTGCCACCGCTTCGGGCAAACGAATCAAATTTACAGATGTGATAAGTCGCATCAACCCGAAATATGTGCCAACTGTTTAAAGGCTTTACACAATATAGTTGTATCGTGTCCCTACAGGCCTGCAAGAACGGTAGCTGAGCTCAGACGGAACCCTACTACGGGTTCAGCATTTTCCTTGCACCACCCTGGAAAAGCTAGTGGTAATGCAGACTGGAGCCCCGTCCTAGCTAAAAGCAGTCACCCTCCCTAACGTGATTCATTCGCGAAAAACGAGGTCGCGCACTTCCACCGAGTCCTTAGATTCACAGATGGCCGAAAAAGTGATGGTGAGGACAAGCCGGAGTCTTCTAAAGTCTATCCCATAAATTTTGTCAGCAACAAGGAAACTTCTATTCCACCCCTCACCCCCAGCCCCTTCGCCATAAGAGGTGGTTGAAAAGTCGGGGCCCACCAAAGGACGAGGAACTCCGACCACAAAGCCGCCCTGCCCACCAAAGGTATCGAGACAGCAAGAGAGAAAGGCTTGTCTGACCAGCTAAGCTTCCTCCAGTAAGACCTCGAGGGAAGCAGCACTTTCTATAGCCAACAGCTAGCTCCCAGAGTTCTGTCTACAGGAAAGCTAAAGACATTGCCGTAAGGGCCTTTGCTTCAAAGAGGGCGCCCACATCCCATTCTAGTTAGGCCTGGAGGGCATTTTCTTTCACTGCAATCGCCGTGGACTCCGAGCTAATTGGGAGGAGCTGCGGATGAGCGTCTCATCCCGTTCCTCTTTAACTATTTATCTTCAGGAGACCATGTTGTACGTGTACATCCTACCCACTCTTCCGGAGTGTAAGAGCTTTTCAACCCAACCACAACGGAATAGGAGCTGGACAGATGGAATCGCAATTTACACTCGAAGTGATGATTCTGTCCTCTTTCTGGCTTTAAATAGAACCTTTCAGACAGTGGCAATTCACCTACACCTACATGGATCGAACTAAACTTTTATTTCAGTGTATATTCCAACGTCAGTTGAGGATGTGTCAGACTATCCCTGCCTAGTAGCAAGGTTACAGAGTGCCTTGAACCTACTTAGGATGTGAACAAGAAGCACCCTCTCTGGTTTACTAGGATCAATCCCAAGGGTTTGCTCCTAGTGCACCTCATCGAAGAGCTGGGGATCGGTGTCCGAAATATTGATGAATTCAATTATTGTCCGAGAACCGCTTCATTTTCTTGTCTCGATATACCTCTTTGCTCTCTGGAAGTACAGCCTGATTTGGGGAAGGAGGTGGTCGATGACATTCATGGTAGTGATCCTTTTCCCATCAAAATAAACCCCTTGGCAGTGGTTGGAGCGGTCACAGCGGTATGCATTTCAGGAAATGACTGATTTCTCCATCTTATTTTAGGTGGTCTGGCAGTTTTTCACGCCATTCACTTCCTCGGTGGTTGGTCGAGTGTGAGACGGACCTCAGACAGAAGCGCTATCCATATATGTGCTACAAACGCCGCTCAACCGATTTCATCATGGGTGAATTTCCGCGAGAGAGAGCCAGTTGCAGTGTTTCTAAGCATGTCAATCGCTATTCTTTGTTGGAATATGTTAAGTTACAGGAAAGACATCACTTATAGAGAAGCGCGTCAAAATGAAAAGGGCAAGTTTTCATAGTACTCCTCTCCCGTCCGCCAGGAGAAAGGACACACATTATCAGACACCGCGTCCGTGACTAAGTTCTTCGCGCTCGTTTACTCTGAATTATCTAGCCAGTATTTCAAGTACGTTGTGGGCACTCTGGAAGCCTCCGTCCGGACCAGAAGGAGTACCCTCTGGTCCGGACGATATCCCGTACGCCATACTTCGACACTTGTGTGATCGAGGTATTTCCTTTTTGTTAGCCTTTTTCAACAGGAACTGGATGGATAGTATCCTCCCAGAATCCTGACAAATGGCTACCGTGCTTGCTTTTCGAAAGCCGAGAAGAGAACATTACCCCGTCTGGTTTTCTTTGGCCAAGACTAATGTGGTGCACTTCTTTCGCCACCCATGGTTTCTCGTTGCCCGAACTTGTTCCTAAATGAGCCTCGCCTGCATATGTAAAGTCTTAGTTTTCCATAGTCAGCTTCTTCTTGACCGACGCATCGCCTGTGAGGCTTTTCGCAGCATTATGGTATCTTGTAACTGGGCCATAGACATTCTTCGTTCCGTGTTCGTTCTAAGCTAGACTACTGGATGCCGCTCGCTCTACAGCATGGAGTATATTATGCGCTTGTACGCGCGAACTCAGTCTCCTTCAATCGCCAATAGCTCTCATTTCATTCGTGGCTGAGCTCGGCGGTGCCTATACCGCCAAGAGACGCCAATAATACCTTAAGCCAGTTGGGTTTCTTTGTGAAAGTCCGTCCAACCTGAGCAAATTCTAAAGGCTCTAAATGTTTGTCTTAATACTTTCTATTTTAAATATATGTTGCTTGGAACTGAAATAATTAGTCCCTAGAAGTGTGGTCATGGGTTTTCTATAGACGGAAGTTTTTAATTCCCCTCGCCCTCCCTGCGTACAGTTATATCTAGAAAATTAATCTTGTTGTTTCTGAGAACATTTTTCATTTAACATGTTTCTTATACACCTATTCGACAAGTATACATAACCTTTCTTAAATAAATTATATCTGCCTACCCCTATATACACCACTATTTAAAAACGCCGTATTTTTATTACGCTCCCATTTATTGGTCCCTCCACTTCTTCTTTGGACGGTATCCTTAAGAAAATCTCGCAATGCCAGTTTAACTTGATATATATTAATCATAGTTCTTTTGGTTCTTTCTTCAACAATAAAGATCGTATTGGTCCGATGTTGAGATCCTCTGTTGTATATCAATTCAAGTATGCCTGCTACATAGGCCAGACTAGCCCACATCTTAAACAGGGGGTCAATAAACATCTCGGATTATCCCATAGAACTCAAAAACCCTTAACTACACCCGGATTTTCCAGCATACGAAATCACGCAGCAAATACTGGCCACCTCATTTCATCGCAACATTTTTCCATTCTCTCTGGGGCTTTTCAGTCCATTTATTAAAAATACTCTAGTATATCTCTATTAAAAAAAAACAACACTCAACGAGTGTGATTCCTCCTTTTTCCTGCGTATCTCATAACTCTACAACCTACCAAGTCATTTTCATGTTCCTTTGTCGTTCACTTTTTCATTCGTGTCCTGAAACGATTATCTGCTTAAGGTAATGAGTATATCATTCACGTATTCGGTTCTTTTAATTTTGTAATTTTACACTTTGTCATATTTTAACTTCAGTCTCGTGTCTTTGGCTTTATCTGATTTACCCTAAGCTTGTTTGTTTTTTCAGTGTTTTTTTAGTGTTTTTTATTATTCCTGTTTGTTTTGCTTTTTTATATACTTTCCAAATTGAGTAGCTTTACTTTACTTTAATAAAATGACTGAAGACGTTCCAATATTTGGAACGAAACGTCTGAGAGGAAATAAATGACCTTTTCTATCTACTCGTGAGTCTTCATTTTCCTACTGATATATATATATATATATATATATATATATATATATATATATATATATATATATATATATATATATATATATATATATATATATATATATATATATATATATATATATATATAAGTGAAAATCACATAACGTGATATGCAATAAATGTAGTTAACAGCCCAAATAAA
Source organism: Ceratothoa steindachneri (assembly GCA_963969495.1). NCBI lineage: Eukaryota > Metazoa > Arthropoda > Malacostraca > Isopoda > Cymothoidae > Ceratothoa > Ceratothoa steindachneri. Next base: position 98,957,217 of record OZ018329.1, read on the forward strand.
CGAAAACTGATATCACAGCCCGGAAAAATGCTGAGGAAGATATTACCTGAACAATTAAAAGCTTAAGACAGAAAATGGGAGAATGTTGGAAACGAAGAAAATAGGGAAAACTATTTTAACCGCTATATGAAGGTGAATAAAGGAATTGGATTCGAACCTGAGTCGTCAAGCGCTCATTGCTATCAGAGCAATGACGCTCATCGACTGAGCGTCGTTAAAATAATAGTTTTCCCAATTTTCTCTGTTTCTAACATCTTTCATTTTCTTTCTTAAGCTTTTAATGGTTCACGTAATATCTTCTTCAGCGTTTTTCGGGTTGTGATACCAGTTTTCCTTTCTAACTAACTAACTAACTAACTATATATATATATATATATATATATATATATATATATATATATATATATATATATATATATATATATATGGCTTTCGCTATATTTTTTGAAGGCAGAAACCGTGCCATATAGACTATGGGTGAATTTCAGGAAACTCGAGAGAAAGGGTGCGGTTAGTATAAAGCAAAAAATTGACAACCGACACTGCATTAGATACTGGGGACCAGGAAGGAGATTTTTATAGAATCTTCGAACACACCAGTAACGGTGCCATTTTGTGTGACGGAAACGAAGATTACTACAAGAGAATCGATGGGATGTATTGACAAGATTCTATAAAGGTCTTCCTGGCGAGGCACAATGCCCGGCCCCCAGGATCTGATGAGGTGTCGATTGTCAATTTTTGTTTTATATTATACGCAATTTAGACTATATATCCATATAGTACAATCAATCAATCATTTCTTGTGGCACCCACGCGGATTCATAGGGCCTCAATGAACTCACGCGAGTTCATTGAAGCCCTCCATATAGTACAAGAATGAAATAAATAAATTCGACCCTTTCTACTCCCCGCTACTCATTATTCTCCAAAAATTTAACTATTTTGCTTCATTCGATCGACCTTAAGCATCCTCACTTCCAAACATACCAACATTCTCCTCCAATTTCCCTCCAGTAACGAATATCTGCAGCAATCTGTCCAAACATTGGTGTAGTTTTAACCATTTTTTTTCCTCCACTCCGCTTACTCAACCACCTAACACTGAGCTTTCATGGCATCTTCCACTCGTCTACCACATCTTTGAAGTGTAGAGAGGACTTGGATACAGGGAAACCTTAGCTCGACTCGCCCGAATACTTTTAGAACATATTCAATACCCACATACTACAAATAAGATATCTCTCACCCCCCAAAGAGTAGAAATACCTCAATAAACATACCCAAAATATCATTTCCTCTCTCAGGGTATCCATTCAATGTCATCACGTGCGAGTGGTCAGCAGTGACAATAACAAGGGTATCCTCATTATTCGTCAACTTAAGGGCAGTTTCGACCGCTCTCTCTAATGCCACTACTTCATGTAATGCCGGGTGTGGTCTGGTGTCATGTAGCGCGTGGTCAATTCTGCCGCCTTCGACCTGCCAATGAAATGAGGCAAAGTGCGTCCAGCATTTTAATTCAAATAAGAAAATATTTTTGTCCTGCAATTTCGGGTTATGGAAGAGGTTGTCACTGTGTATTGAATATGAAGGGCATAGGTGATGTGATAAAGAAGTGAGTTGTAGCAATTGTAGCTGGAATATATGATATAATCGTTCAGATGCTAAAAGGTGGGCAGTTACAATTGAAGTTTTGAAGTCTTCATGTTTTTCTTTGTAATCCAAGATAAAGGCTAAATTAAGAGATTTTAGTTTGACATTTGTTTAAAATATCGCATCCCAAAGTATCAAACAATTGCTAGAATATCAAGAGAATCTAAAAGTTACCAAGAGAAAGAATCCTTTGGGGTTTCTCTGCAGCCTCTTGATAGCGACTTCCGTCATTTCCTTCAAGCTCGGAGTCCCTTCCGGACCCTCGTCTCTCTCAAATTCATACGGCATGTGAGATCCACTGAAAAGTCCTGATAAACAAGTCGAGGGTTAGATAAAAAACAGATTGGTGGTGATTTCGAGCCAGTGTATGCCTCTAGAGTGGACTTGGTTTCAATTCAAAATAGCATCCAATTAATTTGGGATGCACTCGTAGCCTCTTTTATATTTTTCGAGAAAACTAACCTAACAAGCGCGTCAGTTTTAAGTCTGATGTAGCCATATTGTTCCTTTGAAACAGTTTAATAAATTCTTTGTCTAGGTTTAAGATGTAAGCAAAGGTGGATAGGGGGTCGAGTGTCTAAGAAAGTGACACAAAAATGTGGAATGCCACCATTTCTTTTAATGCGTTCGTGGAAATGTAATGAAATGTGTATACGAGAACTAGTAGATAGAGCAAAAAAGAGTCTTGTTGTATAATGATGATCTTGTGTTATCTAACTCAGGGAAAAGTAAATGATTTAAATGATTGTGAATGTGTAAAGCGAGATGTCTAAAATAAAAGCGAACAAGATCAAGGGATTAGTAGTCGATTTCGCAGACGCAGAGATGCACAATGCATCTGTAAGTGGCGTGGAACTAGAATGCGTGAACCAATTTTGCTATATTGGAACGTGGCAAATTGTATGTGAACGTGTGGGGAAACGCCGCGCCTCTGCTTGCCCAAACATACACGGGCTTTCCCTTGCGACTAAAGAGAATTTCCGGTCAAGCTTCCGGCTCCCTCAGTAGCAAGTGAGAGAGCGAATATACCTTTCTCTGCGCCTAACGAGATAATGGCATTCATAATCTACTTTCCTTTCTGCCGTAGGTAAATTTACTTGGAAACGAAACTTCTCTCTAAATAGGCGACATGCCCGACCCCCAATTTGGAGAGGAATAAAACCACTTTGTCGAGAGCAAGAGAGAAAGAAAAAGAGAGTGAAATCAATTGAAAGCAGTTCAGAAGTCAGAGTTGCCTCTGATATATCTCTTTCCTCGATTGTAACCATGGTAGAAAAATCTCAAATGTTTAATCAATGGGAAATAGGAAGAATTTGGATTCCAGAAGAAAAAAAATGAGTTATAAATCTTCCGTATGCGATAAAAGAACTTTGATACTTTGACCATTTTTAAATTATAGGTTTTTGGCGTGAACTAAAATGCAATTAAGGATTAGATATTTCCATACACTGGTGTGATAAAGTAGTGTAAACTACTGGTTCCCACAATTGATGTACTTAGTGACTTAGTGAGAAAAGAATGTTGATTAATGATTACTATATATATATATATATATATATATATAAGTGATTAAGTTATAGAGTAAAATTGCAGCTAAATGTATTGGTATCTTTGAATGAAAAATGAAGACTATATATTATCCAGAGAAACAATAGTTTAAGTGTATCCTTCCTGCCGTTACCATCAACACCAGGATAATTCTCTTTATCTCCAACACTTAAATCCTAATATAGCAAAAAGAACTTAGAGCATAAATGAACATTTTATAATTTCAGAAGTTTCGAATAGCTAAAATTTTCATATTACCCATAATAAAATCTGTTTTTTGTGGCTTCAATTTACGGAACTCCTTGTTATCTGAGACATATCTGGCACTGTGTCCCGCGTCCTGTTTAGCCTTTAACCACTCATCTACGAGATTTCGGCTGTCGTTCCGAAGACAAGAGGTGTCAGTGTCCCCGGGAAGCGGAGCCCCTAGTTGACGCCTGCCGCCTCCGAACAAGACATTGATGTTTCTTCCTGGCGAGTCTTCTACTAACTGCATCGCGATGTCTTTGCAGCCTGTGGTGTCATTCTGGCTCTTCTTCAGTTTTGCATCACATTCCCAGTTCCTATCTGCGGAGTGGGCGTAGAGTGCGCCTGGTGAGGCGTGGGTAATACGAGTGTTGGTCACGATTCCTGGTAAGAAATTAAATCGTGAAACATGGAAAAGGATGAATATTTTTGAGAAAAGGAAATTCGTGCAAATGGTGGTATTTTAATCTAATTTAAGAAAAGAAGGCCATATATTGAGGGACTGATAAATTTTAAAAAATGGAGTCTATGGAAAGAATAAAATATATAATTTTGTCACTAGAATTAAGCAAATTATATTCAATGATCTCTATGAAATAGCCAAACAAATTATTTTATTGGGGATGGGAGCGTTCTACAGTAAATTTGTATTTGTTTACAATATGATTATTTTCCAGAAATTGTTGTATCTAGAGTAACTTTTTATAAAAATGGGGGGAAAATCGATATTCTTACATCACTTTCAACCAAAACAACTCCAGGATGGCAAGAGGTGTTCTAGCTGACCTTGTCAACCCCATATTCGGTGGTTAGGGTCTTCGAAGTACTTGAAAACTATAGACTGAACCACGCAAAAAAGTTATGATTTTTTACAGCATTATGAAAGAATTGATTATAGGGAAATTTAAAATAGAGTAGATGCAAGCACGTCAATTATTTCTACACGTTTCAACATATAGGGTCAACGCACAAATCAAAGCTTAAGGGGTGAGGTCTGTAGAGTACAGATATTGTGCAAGCAAGTTCGCAGAATGGATCGACCCACTAAACAGACCAAGCAATGCAATTTATTTTAAGAGCTCCCATCAGGGAGGGAAGTCTCCGAACCAGGGGTGGATTTAGGTATGAGCAATATGGGTAGCTGCCCAGGGCAGCATGGACTTCCGGAGGGAAATTAGGTTCCCTTGTAAATATGTGGATTATTCTATTTGTAAAATAAGTCATGCAATTTAACACATTGAATCACTATTTACTTTATATTTATATACTTTTTATATCCATGTTTCTTTATTTTTGAAATTTAAGAGTTATTGTATATAGTTTGTGTACTTACTATTTATCAATAAAGTTTTGTTTTATACGTATAATCAATGATAATTTACGTGTTATTCTTCCAAAGAGATGAATAATGGTAACAATAAGAATAATAGTTGCTCTAAAACTGTTTTTTGGGGGGTGAATGAATAATTTCTTCTTTTTTTTAGGAGGCCATCTGGCGACTGCCTACTTGGGCATAAGTCGCCGTACTCACGACAGCCTAGTACTAGTCTACATTAAAATAACAATATGACTCCCCCCCCCAAAAAAAAACCCCACAAAAAACAACAATATAATCGAAAAAGGAAACGGGCAACAAGCAAGAAGCACGCTCCGGTAGGAACGTGCAACCTACAAAAAACAACAACAAAAAAATCCAGTTAGATAAAGTGGAGGAGGCCAGCCTCATCCAAAAGGTCGTAAAGTCAGTGTGCACGAATAAGTCCCGAGTGCAAGGGACAAGAGGTAGCAACCCCGCTCATCTCGGTACCGGGACAGGTAGCGTGCGCGAAGATCACCCAGACTGGGACATTCAACAATAAAAAAGATGCAGACAGCATCAAATTCCTTCCCACAAAAATACTTACCAGTGTCTTTGCCAGCATCCTGAGACCATTTGAGGATGGAATCCACTCTATTCTCCTCTACGAGGGAGGCCTTGCAATCCCCGAGGCGGACCTTTCCATTCACACCCATAGTGAAGTAGTTAGCTTTGACCCCGCAAAGGTAGGCGGTTGCTGAAGAGGCGCTGTCGGCTACTTGTTTGTCCAGGGTGTACGTCTGCGAGCAAAGGTGGGTAAACAAAAAAAATGTGTAATCCAAAATAAAAGAATAAAAATGAAAAAAGGAACAAATGGTGAAGAAAAACGAAGTATAAATTATTTCCGCATCAAACTTCTTCAAATTTTAACACTGGGGTTAATTGCATTCAGGTGCTTGATACATAAACGATTTCATCTTTTTATAAGACCAACAAGGAGCATATATAAATTAAGAAAGAAGGAAGAAAAGAATAGCAAACGTAAAAAATAATATAAACTCTCTGACACGATAAGAAAGTTAAATATTGGGTGGGAATCGAACCTGTACCATCGAATGCTCTTCGCTTCTCAGGTCACCACGCTAACCAGTGACTAGAACTCACGTGAGCCTCGCGCTTAGCGTGGTGCCTTAGATTCGAACCTCACCTATTTCTCACTTTCTTTAACGTGTAAAGTTTATATTATTTTATTCCGTTTGTTATTTATCTCTTTCTTCCTTTCTTAATCTACATATGACCATTGTTTGCTCATATAAAAAGACGAAATCGTTTGTGTATCATCTTTGTTTATTTCTTATGGGTTAATGAGCATTATATATATATATATATATATATATATATATATATATATATATATATATATATATATATATATATATATATATATATATATATATATATATATATATATATATATATATATATTTTGGTGGTCCAAACAGAGGGGTAAAATTTCAAAGTGCACTGATTCCTTTCTCTACACCACTGGGTTTTTTTCGTGTTGCATTCCTCCTTGTGTGCGAAAATTCATCACAATACAATGATATTTAGATGTCGCCCCACTTTAAATCTTTTCTTTTTTCTTATAATTTTCAGGTTATGTCAATTATTACTTGTTCGAGCCCTGAGTGTTGGCTTCTCGGGAAGCCTGTTGATTCCCTGTCATGTGCCGGTCTTCCAAGTAAGCGGGTGTGCTGTCGTTGTACCTGTTTCATCACGTCGTGGAAAAGAAGACCGTCTCGGAAGGCCTGAACATGGCATGTTGCGAGGTCCTCATCGTATGGGAGAGGGCCAGGATCTTAACACAGCGGGTGGATGCTTGTGTCAGGAAACTTCGAGGAATCCGCGAGGAATATCAAGCAATCAAGAAACAGCGGACTCGTGTGCGAGAGTCGGACCGTGTCAATGAGAAGATGTTCCTGGATGTCTTCAGGATCTTTTCGATGTTGCCACAAGCGATGCCCTCCATCTCATGACCAACGAAGAACACAAGGAATTCCTCAACATGCAACGTGAGAACATCTTCTCGTGCAGCATTGCACGGATCGACGCGAAGAAATCAGGAGTCGAGGCCAGGCGTGAGAAGAGAAATGACCAAGAAGTTGCTCTCAAGCGGGGATACGACGAACGAGAGACCAAAGTTCAAGGGGCCGCTGCTGCCTTCAGTTCCATCTACACATCATCAGAGGAGTCACAGCCTGTACACCTGGTCCTCCCGCGAAGAGGCCCAATAACATCTTCATATCTCCTGAAGTCGTCGGCGCCTTGGATCGAGTCAATCTCCCAGATCGTACTGCGGCGTTCGTCACTAGCGCTGTTGCACAGGCCCTGGGCCACGATATTTCTGATCTGACATTGTCCCAAAGTTCGATATGGCGGTTGCGTCGTCACACACGCCAAATCCAAGAAGAAGAAGCGCGAAAGAACTTTCAAACAGCTGGTCCCCCTTCTGCATTGGGACGGGAAAATGCTACAGGAGATACGAGGGAAGACAGTGAAGAGGATTGCGATTCTGGCAACTGGTCAAGGATTCGAGAAGTTGCTAGGTATTCCAAGTGCTGCCCGAAGTACTGGAGAAGCTCAGATCGCAGCGTGTCTGGAACTGCTAGTCTTGGAAGATTCGCGACGAAGTAGTTGGATTGGCCTTCGATACAACTGCAAGCAACACTGGCTTCCACAGTGGCGCGTTCATCCGGATCGAGGAAGGTTTTGGAAGGGAGTTGACAATGTTGGCGTGCCGCCATCATGTGTTGGAGATTGTTTTCTCTGACGTTGAGTCGTCTTTGGGCACACTGGAGGTCCAGAAGTCACCCTGTTCAAGCGTTTCCAGGAGTGGCCGACCATCAACCAGCAAGAGTACACGGTGGCTGAGTATATCCTCTTCGAAGGACATCTGGAGCAGCCCGGCTCCCAGATGAAGGATTACCTGGCATCTGCCCTGGCTTATCCAACAAAGTGTCCACGCGATGACTACTTTGAGTTCATGCAGCTCGCAGGTTGTTCCTGGGAGGGGGCACAACGAGTCAACCATCGTTTCGTGCCCCTGGTGCCATCCACCACGCGAGGTGGATGTCAAAGGGCACTACTGCCTCAAGATGTTTCTGCTTCGACAACAGTTCAAAACAACGAAACAAGAAGAGCGGAATGTGACTGGCATGACGCTGTTATACGTTTGTGTTTGACACGAAGCTCCTCTGTCATCCCACGCCTCATACAGCGACATCATGATGCTGAATCAACTCCAGAAGTACACGAACGGGAAGAACGTCGCTACAACCGCGAACAATGCCCTCCAACGGAATCTCTGGTATTTGGCCGAAGACTTGGTCGTCCTTTCCCTGTTTGAAGACCGGGTTCCAGATAAGATGAAGGACGACTGCGTGACTCGGATGAAGACAGAAAATCCGACCGAAGATCACCGACACCGGCAAAAATCAAAGACACACGGGACATCCGCCTTCATGCCTTCTTCACCACCAAAAGGTCGCATCGTGTTTTCGACGTCCTGAAGAAAGGCTGAAATCAGGAAGTAAAGCAGGGCTTCATGCCGATGGATCCTTTGGCTTGGAAGGGCGACAAGCTGTACGAGGACTTTCAGGCCAGAGCCGAAAGCCTGAGAGTTGTAAACGAGGAGTTGCCCTGGCAGAGGTGTACAATGCGACGCTAACGAAGGATGAGGATCAGAAGCTATTCATCTTCCGTCTCATTCACGAGAACACCGAATGGCCACCCCGACACCTTCAAAGACCAGCCTGAGTTAATTCCTTTTCAATAAATGTAATAAAATTAGTCCTGTGGAGAGAAAGAAATATCATTTTCAGTTTTTGGACCACCCTAATATATATATATATATATATATATATATATATATATATATATATATATATATATATATATATATATATATATATATATATATATATATATGAAAATTAACCCACAGGAAAATTAAAAGATGAATCCAAGCACTTTCGAACTATATTCGCAAGTTCATTTTCAAGGAATAGTATGAGAATGGAGAAGACAACCCTATATAGGGTACAAATATACGAAGGAGATGCCCATCACATAGTACGAACCAATGGAAAAACACAAAAACAAGACAGAAAAATACTAAGAAAAAAAACAATAGGCAACTAATAACAGACATATGCATCCCTAAAACGCTATACACACAACAACGTGGTGTATATTGATGGAAATGGTAGGTGAAAAAACAAAAAAACATTTTAAAGGATTATCATTAGAACGAAAATACTTAGGGCTATGAGTTAATCCACGATCATAGCAGAGACACGTGGTGGGGGAGGCAATGCGAATAATATTACACTAATAAAGAGTGACAACAGGCTGCATTATGAAGTTATTTCATTTAGTACAAGTTTTTTTTTAAAACAGGGTCGAGTTTAAATAAGCCAGGGGAAATATTTATATTTGGTAAGATGCAAATTAATGAACACTCGACAATATTTCTTTTTGTGAAATCAGCGGAATGATAAAGGAATTTTGCAGAGCTCCAGTCAATGGGGTGGTTATTTTCGGATAAATGTAAAAATAAAGCGCTGTTTAGTTCACCTCTTCTAATATACTTATGTTGGTAAATTCTAGTAGATAAAGATTTACCAGTTTGCCCGAAGTAAGATAAATTGCAAATAGAACATTCTATAGAATATACTCCACCTTTTTTCCTTCTATTATTGTGGACTAACATTTTATATAAAGTGGATTCATATGTAAAATTTACAGAGATACTAAGTTGCGTAAAAATACGGGTGAGACAAAAAAAATGCTTCAAAGTATGACAAGATAAGGCAATTTTTGTAATTGAAAACCGGTGGGTTATCAGTTCTATAAAAAGTTCTCTTAGCAAAGTTTAATGAAGTATGCAAAAATTGACGAGGGTAACAAAGTTTTTTACCTATTTCAAAGATATTGGGCAAATCCTTATCCAAAAATTCCGGACTAACAAGGCGTAATGCACGCAGAAACATAGAAGTGAATACAGACCGTTTAATTTTAACACTGTGATAAGAATAAAAGTGAATATATGAACTGGAGTTGGACGGTTTGCGATAAACAGAGAATTTAAAACCTGACGGCGTCCCATTTTCCTCAATTTCAGGGGTAAATTTAATAGAAGGGACTAGAGAATTAAGGTTACATAGAAAATTGTGAATATCTTTTGAGGAAGGTCAAAGGCATATAATATCATCAATGTACCATACAATAGGAAAATCGATTTTCGAAATAATAACACATATTCTTTAATGTAGTAAGGAAATGCCCCCAAATTTAAGATTACATCTTAAGAACATTAATATCTAGAAACCGTGTAATAACGTTAATGCACTTTTATACTCTAGAAACCCTATATGTACTAGTCTGTTCAAGTATGATAGCCACATAAAATCTAAGAGCTGCAAGCTTTGGAATCTATTAGTTTTACAGAATTAAATTTTGTGAAAACGTTACTCTAAAATTCTATTCAATTCAAAGAATTTATGAAAGCAACATAAAAATGTATGCGTTTAAAGTATAGGAAAATCATATAGTAGCTCCAAAATCAGAAAATAAATTGTAAATATATTATAAACATACAGGAAGAATGTGAAAAAGAATTTAATTACCAAATTCAAATTACATCAGGTTAAAAAAATCGACAGAATAATTCTTTCTACTGTTTTGGTGCTCGAATCTTTAATGTATTACCATGGAATATTGGAAATTTTACAGGACATTGATTTTTAAATCAACTTAAACACCTTTACGACCAGCCAAATGTCCATGGTTACAAGTTAACGTTAATACTGATATCTATGGATCAACTGCAATATAAAACCTACCTGCGGTGACTTCTAATAATGGGATGTCTCCTACCTGGAGGTCACACACTCCTAAAGTAAATGCTTCTGAAGCAAGACACTGAGAAACCAAAACCACTGGAGCCAAAGTAGTAGGAGGTTAACTCAAGGTAAAATGGGTAAAGGTAATATTCTTCAGTACTATTCATTAATAACAACATTTGATTTAAGATACTTAAATTAAAACCTAAAGTAGTATCAGTAAATAACTTTTTAAATTCCCTGAACATCTAACATAAATATTCAAAGCTTCCAAAGCGCCCGAAGAGTACAGGTCTCAAAGCACATCCTTTTGGGGTAGCATAGGTGCTATGACTCATAACCGAGGCATTGGATATCACCCTCAGTGATACCATAATTACCACCAGCCTGCTTGCATGATAAAGGGGAACAAACATGATGACCCGTCTCTTAACTAGATATACATCTGGGGCATCAATGCAATCCTTCTTACCTTGGACAGAGCGACATTGGGAAATTTTTCCCAGACAAGAATTTCCTCCTCTCCTGAGTGGCCCTTCTTCTGTCCTTTGTAGATTCTTGCAGCAGTGTTCACCGTAATCCCCATTCCTGCGAAAGCGAACTTACAGAACAAAGCAAATCCCCAACAAACCTTAGCCTTTAAGCCACTAAGAGATGGGAGCAAAAACAAGGTTAACAGACATAAGTCACGTGCTCTCAAATATTCTGACTTACGACCTTCAAAACTTTTAATAATTCACGGACTAACCATGGGAGGACCTTGACAATTGTATTATTCCCCCAAAAATGTAAAACAACATAAGGGTTTCAATTTTCGTTTGAACCGGTCGAATAGCTACGATGTTATTACTAAAAAACTCATTGGAAAGTAAAATGGTTACCAACCGACCGTCCGATCTACGGACTGACATAGAAACTTATAAGAGTCGTGCACGCGACTAAACATAGACATTTGCTGAAAATTAATCGTTTAATCGGGCATTATGGTTACTATGAAGATGTCTATACAGAACGAAGACGTGCCAAGTCTTGGCGAATTGATAATTTAATGATGGTAAATACAAATAATAATAAAATACATGGATATCTCATTTAGAAAATTAAGTTCAGAATTTAGCGAGAGAAAGCGTTCATTCTATTAGGGAAAATATGAGCGGACTGAGAGTTCTCGTTTAGCCTCGAGCCATAGAAGCTGCGCAGATTTGAACGAGAAAGCACTCATAGATCGCATGCCAGAAAATAATATATACGAGTATATCGAGAACTATTTGCAATATAACAATTATAATTATGCGGTTAAAAAAGCAATATTGTACCTAAATAAGCTCTTCATCAAGCCCTGAAGGAGCTCTTCTCACAGTCACGAGAGGATATCGCATAAGCCAGCCTTTCTAACGCAAAACAAAAAAAAATTGCCTAGCAATCAGCTATTTTAATTGTTATCCCTGCTTTTGAAGAGAATGTAAAATTTATTTTATCTATTTTAGCTTGGCCTTATAAATCGAGAATTATTTGCAATGGCGCAATTATAATTCTCAATTTATAAGGCCGAAGATTTTCAAAGGAAAATTCCACCCAGGAAGAGTTCCCCAATAAATTCCACCCGCGAGCATTTCACCCAGTAAATTGCACTCACTAAGATATAAACTGGTAAATTCCACCTAAGTAAAAAATTCCGACCCCGAATATTTCACCCAGTAAATTCCATCCACGAAGATTTCACCCGGTAAATGCAACCTATGAAAATGCCAACCACGAAGACATCACCCAGTAAGTTTCAAATACGAAGATTTCCCCAGTTAAATTTCACCCACGAAGATTTACCCAAGAAATTCCATCCAAATGGAAATTCCACCCACGAAGACTTCAACCACTAAATTCGACCTAAGTAAAATTCTAACCACGAAGATTTCACGCAGTAAATTTCCCCACGAAATTCTGCTTAAGGAAAAGTCCACCTACGAGGATTTCACCCAATAATTCAACCACGAAGATATTACCCAGTAAATTCCACCTGAGTAGAATTCAAAGGACGAAGATTTCACCCAGTAAATTTCACCCACGAAGATTTACCCAAGAAATTCCATCTAAGGAAAATCTTACCTACTACGATAATCACCCAGTAAATTATAGCCAGTAAGATTTACCTAATAAATTCCATCTAAAAAAAATTCCAGCCACTGATATCAACCAATAAATTCCACCCCCGGAAATTTACCCATGAAATTCTACCCGAGTAAAATTCAACCTACACGAAATTCACTCAGTAATTTCCAACTACGAAAGTATCATCCACTCATGAAGACTTTACTCAGTAAAGTCTACCCCGTAAATTCGACCTAAGCAAAATTGCACCCACGAAGATTTCACACCGTAAATTCCACCTGAGCAAAATTTTAGCCAAGAAGATTTTCCCAGTAAATTCCATCCACCAATATTTTACCCGTCTATTCCACCCCATGAAAATTTTCCCCCGTCAATTCCACCTAACTAAAATTTCACCCAAGAAGATTTCACCTTATTTTAAATCGGTTGATGTTTTTTATTTCTTCTAATCCTATGGTTACTTTTAAAACGATAAAACTGTTTTTCATGTATCCTAACATGATCGCTCTGATATTCCTTACTAGTGAAAATGGAAGGGGGCAAGCAAAAACCCCCACCAAACATAACAAATGTTTTAAATATAATAAATTGTTATTTTGTTTACTTTACTTTCCACCTATTTTTTCAAAATTACATAGGGGAAAATGTGGGTGGAATTTTCTTGGGGTTGGATTTACTGGGGGAAATTTCATGGATTCATTATTATAGTGTTGCAACGTCAATAGACTACAATCCACGAGTAAAAAATAATTCAGTTCAGTGTCCTGTTTCTAAAAAGGGCGTTTATTGTTCAAATCTGGTAACATTTGGCGACATTTTCCAGGCTGGTAGGTTTACCCTTGTAATTCAATGAGATCCATTTCGATGTGGGGAGGGAAAAAAAGAAGAGAAATTATTAAATACAAGAATAATAAAGTCACAAGACTTGTATACTGAACCTCATCAACTTTATTGCAGACATAAAAAGGGAGCCTTAGAGAAGTGAGAAACTATTGTCCTGTGATGAAATTGTTGACATTATTTCCTATTATACAAAGAAAATAGATAAAATGAGGGAAATTTTATTTCCTTCTGGGTGTATACTTGCGGTCTCTATACTTCAATGAAAGAATCGATACATTTACGACTATTTCTTCTAAAGGATTTGAGAACAAAGTATCTGTCCAGCTCCGTTTGCTAAATAATAATAATAATAATGATATAAATTTATTTATAATGCACTTTACATTGACTGAACAACCTCAAAGTGCTACAGGATAAAAAGATGAAGTATAAAAAATACAGAAACATATACAGAAGATACATTTCAAAGGACCAAAACATATTCAGCAAAACCCTAGGAAAAGGCCTTCTTAAAGAGATGGGTTGAGAAGCCTTTTTTAAAGGCATCAACAGTCACCGGTGCCCTCAGTTGCTCAGGGAGGGCATTTCACAGGCTGGGAGCAACCGACTCCTCCGCCTCTTCGGAGCGGAGGAGTCGTGTGGAGATCTGAGGTGAGAGCAGCTCTTTGGGATAGGAGGGTGCATTGCCATGCAGGCACTGGTGGGTGTGATGCGGTCGTACTTTCTCATTTTCAGTAGGATCCCATCAGCGCTGTTTTGGATGTATTGCAGGTTCTGGATATGCTTGTTAGGGAACCCGATGATAGGAGCATTGCAATAATTCAGCCTGGAGGAGATGAAGGCATGGACAAGTTTTCAGCATCTGAGAGACTGAGCAAGGGGCCGAGTCTTGCAATGTTCCTGAGGTGGAGGTGGGAGGTCTTGCAAATGTGTTTAATGTGGGCTTCGAAGGTCAGGTGGGGGTCAATTTTCACGCCCAGGTTGGTGACTGATGGTGAGACATGGATGTCGTGGCCAGAGAAGGTGATGCTAGCGATGGCGAATGACCGAATCTGATTTGGGGTGCCGATGAGAATGGCTTCTGTTTTTTAGCCATTTAGCTGCAGAAAGTGTGCCTCATCCACGCTTCCACTTCCTCCAGGTAGCGGCTAAGCGTTATAGATGGAGTTTGAACTCTGTATCATTTAAGTATGAAATAAAGTCTGGTAGATACGTTAAACAAGGTGTTATGACAGGATGCTGAGCAACCTTTCTGGACTTTGAGGCGTTGTGACATCCACACGCAGCCAATTTGTAAACAGACGATACGAGCGCAAGGAGGCTTCGAGTATATCCATGGATTGATGTAGACCAATAGTCCTCAAGAAGGGCATTCCATCCCCCATAAGCGACTCGCTAGATGTTTAAGAGGGTGATGGGATAATTTATTCATACCAATATCTAATAGCACATTGAGGATTAAGTTAGGAAAATATTGGCTAAAGAGCAGACCTGAGTTTGGTCTGGCCTTAGTGGCAAAAGAGGATGTTTGGAGTAGCAATCTGGACTTACTAAAGGGTGAAGTAATTTGTTTAAAGAGTTTTGCTTCACTCTGTTGGTCCTGCAAATTCACTTCTCTGGATTCTTGGTCCAAGACTGTCTATGTTGTCTGTCGTTTAACTAACAATAATTATCTTAAATTTGGGGGCAGAGGACAACTAAGGTGAAACAGCACTAAACAAGGTCAACAGACGTAAGTCGCGTGCTCTCAATTATTCTGACTTATGACCATCTGACCTTACGACCTTCAAAACTTTCAACAAGTGAGGCAATCCGACCTATAGTCAATTTTCTTTTGATAATTCCCGGACTAACCTCAAAAGGGTCTTGACAATTATATCATTCGAAAGGAAATGTAAATTAACATAAGGATTTCAAATTTCGTTAGAATCGGCCGAATAGTTACAATGTAATTGCCAAATAAACGCATTGGAAAGTAAAATGGTTACCATCCGACCGAGCAGCCTACGGACCGACATAGTAACTTATAGAGTCGTGTACGCGACTAAAAAGGGGCTTTCGTTGTCTATCGGAAAGAGAATTATCATTAACGTCCAAGTTTGTCTACTCTGGGTATGGACTGTAACGTGCCGAGAGGTGCAAGCGGGCGGTTTAAAAGCTTCACTTCGATGAGTTTGTTTTGATACTGAGGAAGGTGTAGTCGATACGCCAATCACTAACTCGCGGTGACGCAGGAAACCGTTCGCTACTCTCCTTACGCTATTTTCGTTCTTTATTTTTTCATTGCCCCTTATCTTACGTCTCTCTATCTACATGACCTACCAAGGTTAAATTTTCACTAAATTCATATCTCTTTATTTTTACTATTTTTTAACGCCATTCAGGTGGAAGTGCCTTCCACCCAGAGACACGCAGGTTTCCTCGTTGGGGGTTGCTCAGTATTCCATTCTTACCTTTGATCAAGGAGCAATCTCAATATTTTCAAATTTTATTCTTTTTAACACGCGTAACAGGTCCAAAGCGTCTATTGTCTCCTTTCTAATATCTGTCCACTAACCTTTCAATAGTCACCAACCCACCTAACCCCATTGGTGACATTTTCTATTGCCATTTACCAGAAGTGGGCACAGTTAATCCGTTAAAAATTTAACAAAAGTTAATGCTGACGTTAATTATAAAATAGAGAAAACGGGTTTTGTTTTGTTTTTTTTTGCCTTAGAATCACCCCAAAACTGATAAAACTAAAAATTGCCAAAAGGATAAAAGACGAAAATAATGAGAAAACAAAACTTTTAACGGATTAACTGTGCTTATCTCTTCCATTTACAAACCTCTTCAGAAATGCAAAACTGATTCGATCCTTGATTCTTATCGAGGCCACTAACGTGCTGCGCTCGCGCCATTTAGGCTTCTGTACCGCTTTTGTGAGCCATTACCCGACAATCGAGGATATATGGTATACCAGTGACGATGCCCTAGTTACGGCCGTGGTGAAATCGCAAAATCATCAGATGGAATATTCTATCTCGTTCAAACTTTTTCACTTGTTTATCTATCTTCCTTTCGTGTTATATAATCTGTGTTAAAGGCCGCATTATGTTAGTTGTAGGCCGCATTCATAAAATGCTAATTAAATATATTGCAATTGGCATATTATTTTGTATATAATTAACTAATCTGTATCACCTAAAATTAGCTAACCTTTCACTGACTTTTACGAGTATTTTTTTTAGGAAGGGGATAAAATGATTTGATATAGAAATTTTTAATTAATTCAGAAGGTCGCATGCGGCCTAAATTCCCAATGTGGCCTAGAGCCACAGTGGGAGTGGTTGGTTGCTGGACGGGGTCAACTGGGTCGACTTTGCTTCAACGGCTCCTATATACGAGTATGTAGCGACGCAAGATACGGATCCCACGAGCAAGAGCAGGTCCTCACGTCATCGCAAGTAGGGACAAAACAATCAGCAAAGGCGGCAATTTAGAAATACATGAACAAGTGATCAAATAAAATTGTTTACACCCGTGCCGTACCTCAATGCAAAAACAATTCTAAAAACAAACAAAATACTCCAAATTTTCCTTTCATCCTCTCTCAGCTTCCTCCGTAATCTTAGCCGCATCCGCACACAGTCTGTCCCCCAAAACTTCGCAGGTTGGCATCCACAGTTTCGTTACCTCCGACCTTGAATATTATAACACCCTTCTCGTTGTATTCTCCGCCCTCTTAGACTCTCTCAACATGTTCAAAACTTTCTAGTCTTTGTTTTTCTCGCGCAAAACTCCGCTCCGTGAACTGCTCCGGCTTTCTAGCTAATCCCCCATCGCCTAGAAGATCCTCCTTATCACTTAAAAGATCTGAAATGCTCCCGCCCACTATTACTTCCCTCTTTCCTGGACCTATACCGGTCCCTGTTATCTCTACGTCATGGCCCTTCCTTTTGACTGATTGTACCCGGTAGTCGTCGGCGCCGAATAGGTAATCCTGCTTTGGAGATCTTCGCTCCTAAAAGGGTACCGTAAAAACCCGCCTCTTTTCTTAAGCCTTTTCTTAGATAGTACACAGGTGCTTTACAAAGGCTTGTGGCCTTAAAGAGCGGCATAAAAAACTATTAATTTGTATTATTATCATCATGTAATAGTAGTAGTACAAAATTACAGACTAGCAAAACCCTTAGATCCACTCTTGAGGATTAGCGGGAGAGAACGAGAAAACGGGGGGGGGGGAATGGCGTACACATATTTACACGTACAACGTGTAAACTAACCAATAAACTCATTAACACGCGCGATATAATGATTTCGCAATTAAGTCCAGTTAGATTGTGAAATATTATTTTTATTTAAAATTGCTTGATACTTTTCGAAGCGGGAAAAAAAAGGTGTATCACGTTTTTAAGGGTGGTTATAGAGTCTCGAATTGGCTTTCTATTGTTTACATAAGCAAATAATAAGTTTGGACTTTCTTTACAAGCCTGAGCAAGACGAATATCGTAGGCCTTAACTCACCTTTGACTCTGCCCTTATACTACATATAGTAGTAGGCTTACAGACTATCCTACAGGGGAACATCCCTCTATCAAAGCTTTTTTTTAAATTATGGTTGGAAAGAACTGTAGTTCAATGGTGTTTTATTTGGAGTACCTCACTCTGTTATCTAGAGGCTAATAAAATATATATGTGGTTCCAGCTTGAATGTCTTTACACCGTTTTTGCAGCGCACAATTTCAAGGTTTGGGATTGTTCTTATGTCAGTTATTTTAATTTCTCGTTACGACCTTGGCTACCGTCCACATGAATAGTCTCTGCATGCATTACCATTTATTTATAGTTCCTCTTGGTTCTCAATGACCGTAATTTTATCCTTACCATCTCCGAGAAAGATGATCACATTCTTCGCCTGGTTTTCGATTTTACCACGGGTCGAAGCGAAATCAATGTCCTGACGCATCGTTGAATACCAAAAATCATTTTCTGGAATAAAAAAAATAAAAAGAATAAATGATCGGTTCGAATGCAATCGAGTTGGGACCAAATACCAATTTAAATCGGAGATTGCGACTCTCCGTCAAATATTAAGCAATTTCTTTCGTAAATAATAGGCAAGACTCAAACTTTTTTAGATTGAGCTTAATCTCAAACCAACAAGGTCTAGAGAGAACTACAAGTAACAAATACCCACTACCCTAGATTGCTAGAGATGCATATAAACCAGAAGTGGGCAAACTGCGGTCCGCGAAGGCTTTATAATACACACGATTCAATTTTTTATAGATTTAGATTAATCTCAGACTAACTATATTGCCACTAATGTTTACCACTAATATATTGTAGCTGATTATTACCACAAAATTATTGCCACTAGCGTTTTGTCAGTACTGTATTGATATTCATATTAATCGCCACTGTATTGCCACGACTGTTTTTCCACAATTGCATTACCACTTATGTTTTGTCATACTGTATTACCACTACTGTTTTTGTCACAACTGTATTGCCACTAGTGTTTTGTTACTACTTTACCCCCTCCCCCTAAAAAAGCAATTGGTCCTTGGCAGAAATATTTTATACAGAAAACTTTTTTTTTTTAATTAACAAAACTGAAAAAGAAGAAGCAGAAATAATGGACAAGTACAGAGAGTCCATTAAAAATGAGGTATCATTGGAAATTTAATATTTTGTACAACTTTCATGCTACATAAAAACTACAGTCTTTCTGGCCTATTAATTCTGTAGCTCAAACATACCGGCCCGAGCATGTTTTTAGCTTGATTATGTATTGGGGTGGGAGGGGGAGGGGAAGGGGCAGATCTGTAAAAAAAAAATAATGAGGCCTCGTATTTAATGGAAAAGAGATAAGGATGAAATGGTCGGAAAAATCGGCAGAAAAGTGATCACTTACTTTTCTTTGGCCGATTTTGGTCCCGGTCGAGAAAGGAGGTTTTCCTCTTTCTTTTGCGGCATTTCAGAAATGTTGAGGAAATGACCGCATTCCAAGGGAGGGTCCCATCCACGGGACGAGGGACCCAAGATAATTAATTGTCTGTCGAATGAGACCGAACCACAAAAGTCTCTCACTTCAAGAGTTTAGTGGCGACGATTTGGGGATCTTTTTTTTTTTTAATTCCAGATTGGATTCTTGTTTGAGTTTAACTGCTCTAAGGGTTCTTGTTTTGAGGTTGAGACTACCACCACCACCACTTCTACGACACCAACACTACTACTACAACAACACCACTACATCTACACTACTACTACTACTTTACCACTACTACTATTAGTACTACACCATCACCACCACTATTACTACTACACCACTACCACCAGCACTATCACACCACCATTATTACTACACTACCACGACCACCACCAGGAGCAGTAGCAGCAGCATTCTCTCTATCTCTCTTTCTGTCTCTCACCCTCTCTTTCTGTCTGTCTCTCTCTCTCTCCCTCTCTCATTATCTCCCTTTTTTCTCCGTATCTCTCTTTCTCTATCTCTCCCTTGTTATTGTCACCTCCTGTTTGTCTGTTTGTCTGTCTCTCGCAAACGGTTCCAATTTTTATGCCGATTTTTCCCAGGGCGACAACAGCCGCTTTACTGGTAAAGTATGACAGCCCCCCCCCCCTCCCGGTCTTCTGAGCGTCAGGAGCCCTTAGAAGCCAATGGGAATGCTAGCCTTTCATCCTCAAGTGAGTAGTGAACTGATAATCCCTTCAGCGTAGAAGAAAGAGTGATTTGTTGTGTGCGAAAGGAGTAGTGAACTGTTAACCCCTTCAACGTAGAAGGGAGTGATTCGTTGTGTGCGAAAGAAGGTAGAAGGAAGAGTGATTTGTTGTGCGCGAAAGGAGGTAGAAGGAAGAGTGAATCGTTGTGTGCGAAAGAAGTCAAAGACACAGTGAGGTTGTAATTGACTCATGTGAGAGACGGTGCACCGCCGTGATCGAATCGAACCCGAGTCCCCAGATGCGAGAGCTCAGTTATCCACCGGTGGTATTTAAGCGCCAACAAACGCGGGCATTTCCCGTAGAATGTTTATAGGGAGAAATTTGTGAATGGCCAGGAGGGCACGCTACTACAGACGTTGAAACCGCGAAGGCATACAATCCTCCAGATGTCAGCTGCTGCGCTGCCCATGGTGTTCGTGACACCACCTCACTGGGGCTTTGATTCGCTGACTTGAACAGGGTGGGGCATCGTTAGTAACTTGGATTTATCGGCAGGAACCATTTATTAAATAAAGAAAACCATTCCCGGGAATTTTTCAGGGAAACTCTCCGGGAAAATGTGGATTCGAGAATAGAATGAAAGGGAAGATGTTACTATTACTTAAAACTAAGGACGAAAACGGGAGGATGGCCCCTTAGAAATTTTGTGAGGTTCTTAAAAAAACTGGTGAGGTTGGGTTAAATAAAAATGTGGGTACGTAGCTCAAGTAATCTAGATGGTCTAGCAGAGTTATTGCGCCAAATAGAGCAAAACCAGTCCATTGGTGATATTAGGAGAGCTGCGCTCCCCTTCCTCTCCTGAACCACCAAGGAAACCTTCCCTTAAGGCTCCTCGGGCAATCGGCCTTCCACGCTTTTTCACTCCCCCTAAAATCACCACTTTCTCCACAAACAAAATCTTTCCAACGGTGATTCTTACGTTGTTGGCTTTCGAGTCTTAGTCAACCATTACAACTGCACCCAATTTGTTAGCAGTAGTATTACTAGCTATGGTAGTATTAGTAGAAGTAGTAGCAGAAACACTAGTATTAAAGTAATAGTAGTAGAAGTAGCAGTAACAGTAGTATTAGCTGTAGTTTTAACAGTAGTAAAGGTAGCAGTATTACTAACAGTAGTAGTAGCAGTAGCAGTAGCAGCAACAGTAGTAGTATAGTGATATTGTTTGCTGTTTTATGTCGCCCTTTCTTCGTACCACTAACGACGTGTACGAATAAGACGGCGATGGCTTCCGCCAACGTCCATGGCATTGCAGTAGCTACCGACACATCCCCTCCGTTATGCAATCATTTTCCGGTGTTTTCATAAGTTGTTTTTTTTTTCTCTTACGCAAGATTTTTCTTCTCTGGGAAGGAGACGAAACACGGGTGTGCCTTACCTGGACGCCAGTTTTAACCTTGACTTTTCCGCCTTTGCCCAGACACCATTGAAGTCCAAAGGTCTCTAACCCTATGGGTTACGTACATTAAACAGAATAACAAACAAAATCTGACCCTAGAATTGACGTATTATAGTGAATGGTATTTGACCTCTCCGGGGCTGTTGCTTTTTCAAGCTCGATTTTAAGAGCCGGTGTTCTTGCGGGTTGAGCTCCGAGAATCAGTAGACATTTCCCGGGAAACTCGGGAAAATGTCGATTCGAGAAGAGAATGATAGTGAAGATGTTACTATTCATTACTTAAAAGTAAGGACGAAATTTTGATCCCATCCACTCGCATTAAATATATCATTTTGGAATAATATAATCGTTAGATTACTATCTAATCCTATCCATTTCGAAATTCCAGGGTTGCTATTATTTACCTGTGTTCGTGAACCATATATAGATATATTATGTGTTACTGAATCATGGGTTAATAAATAGAATTTAGTGACACTATAAGTGAATTTGATTTACAGGGCTATAATATGTACATTAGTCAAAGGACAGGTAGAATTGGTGGAGGAATAATTATCTATATAAGAAACAACATTGTTTCAAGTGTAAATACTTCAATAAAGCAGGATGGAGTTGAGTCACTTTGGATAGATATTAGGTTCAGTAAAAATAGAATGGTGCATTTGGGAGCTTTTTACAGGCCACCTGGGCAGACTGATGATATGGATGAACTAATGATAAGGGAAATAAGTAAGGGATGTGAAACAGATGCAGTTATTATTGGGGACTTCAACTTAAACTCAGTGGACTGGGAAAATATGATGGGTAGGAATAGAACAAGTGGCAGGTTCATAGAATGCTTTGAGGATAATTTTTTGAATCAATTTGTTAATGAGCCAACGAAGGGGAACAATATATTAGATTTAGTACTTTCTAACAGTGATCATTTAGTTCAAGAATTGACCGTTGGGGAAGCATTGGGAAATAGTGACCATCAGATAGTTCGTTTTAACTTGGGAATTAAGAAGGTTAAAATAACCGAGAATGCTGTAAAAGTTCCAAATTTTCATAAGGGAGATTATGTAAAACTTCGAAGCTTGCTAAATTTGGTAGACTGGGATGTAGAATTCAGAGGTAAAAATGCTTATGGTATGTGGGATAATTTCAAGCATATAATAAATGTAGTCCAAGAGCAATGTATCTCAATGAAGGCCATTAGGAACAAAAGTAGGAAACCATTATGGTGGAATCAGGAGATAGCTAGAAAAATTTCAGAGAAGAAAAGGGCATATAAAAAATTACAGGTAGAAAATAATATTCAAAATTTAAGTGATTATAGAATGGCTAGGAATGAGTTAAATAAGATTATAAAGAAGAACAAAAGGGTGTCAGAAATTAAATTAGCTCAGGATAGCAACAAAGATCCTAGAAAGTTCTTTAGTTACTATAAAATTAATAACAAGTCTGGCAGAGTTAAAATAGGACCTATCCAAATATGAAGGGGTTGTGAGAGAAACTGATGAGGAAATAGTTGAGGTACTAAATGGTCCTTTTGCATCAGTATTTATAAAGGAGAAACTAAATAGTCTTATGTATAGTACTCATGGGTCAGGGAAAGAGGTGTTTACTACCATTAGTGTGGATTGTAGGACGATAAAAGGACTGATAGGTGAGTTAGATACTACCAAGGCCTCCGGCCCTGATAATATTCATTCTAGGATACTTAGAGAAGGGGTAGAAAGTATCTCAATAGCTCTGGAGTTGTATACTAGGTCACTGGAATATGGAGAAATACCCGATGATTGGAAGAGAGTGAATGTAGTCCCCATTTTCAAGAAGGGTAGTAAAGAGGATCCAAATAACTTTAGACCGGTTAGCCTGACTCCTGTAGTCTGTAAAATTCTTGAGAAAATATCTAGAGAGGGAGGGGTTAATCAGCGATGCTCAGCATGGGTTTAGATCAGGTAGATCATGTTTGACTAATTTACTAGACTTTCTGGAGTTCGTAACAAATCAAGTAGATAAGGGAGAGAATGTAGATGTAATATACTTGGATTTTAGTAAAGCATTTGATGAGGTACCACTAAGGAGGTCTAGTTCATAAATTAAAAATGATTGGGATATGTGGGGGTGTTTCAAATTCAAAGATAATTCTAAACCAACGAGGTCATCTTGGTCCAAAAAAGATTTCGGGGGAGGAT
Organism: Ceratothoa steindachneri; assembly: GCA_963969495.1. Lineage (NCBI taxonomy): Eukaryota > Metazoa > Arthropoda > Malacostraca > Isopoda > Cymothoidae > Ceratothoa > Ceratothoa steindachneri. The sequence continues at coordinate 98,981,118 of OZ018329.1, forward strand.
TGTATAGAAAGTGGTGAATTAGGGAGAGGGAAAATGGGTTAAAGGTAATTTGCCCGAGGGACGCTCGAGACCGCGAAGGGTCCACAGCTCTTCAGTATGCGCTCAACCACAACAATCCAAACAAATTCACCAGTCAGTGCTGGGGACAAGAGGACACGAAATCTTCCAGGAACATATATGGTGGCCTGTACTACATCTAACGCCCCCCTTATGGGGAAGACGGGAGTTCGATTAAAGGCCTGTAGTTACAAGTAACCTCCTCAGGGTCCTTTTGCCAAAATGACAAAGGACCCGTCCATCTGAAAAGCTCCACCAGAAGGAGAAGCTTCATTTTACCTATTCAAGTTTCCATGGGTTTGTGCCCCCTTGGGAAGACCTTGTCCTGGGGTGAATTTTGACTCGGTCATAGTTTACAACGAGTCAGTATTTGCTCCCTGGGAAGAGTCTGTTCTCCGTGACGTCGGTGATCCCGACCGGAGAAATACTAGGCCTAGTAGAGAAAGATACGTCAGGGCGGACGGCAAGCCGACTACAATCGAGGAAATTTGGGATGCATGTCGGCCCCCAAGAAGGTCACCAAACGCGGGTCGAAGAATAGGAGTGGTGTGGCCCAGTGGATCCTGCTACATCTTGGACATATACAGGGGTTCGCCCAATCCAGATGTTCTCATCTGAAGCGGGAGTCCTTACGTCTTTATGGACTTTACTGGCGCCTGCGTAAGAGAATGGGTGGGGTCTCCACTGGTCAAATAGTGGAGTCGTTCGTCCAGGGAAGAATCAGAGGAAGGGATTAAGGTGGAAATCTCCTCACACGGAGTCATAGGAGAATGGGAACGTCCCCCTCTACGTTTGAAGAACTTTGGAGAGGCTCCTAAGAAACCACACGGAGTGCCGCCTCCTTTTTAGATGTGGATTTGCCAGAGGGCGGCTCTAATTGGGTATGGTGAGATGGAGCCCCTCCACTAGAACGAGGTGTGTTGCCGGGAGCTTAGCTCAGCTCAATACCAAGGTAGGTCGAGGGTACACTTTCCAGTGCTGTTAGTATTTTATGCAAATTTGTAAACCAAGAGAGATACAAAAAAATGTGATCATAAAAAATAGAGGGGTTGTTGAGCTCTATCAGGGCTCCAGCAGGTTCCGCCTATCCCGTTTCCGATTTTCAGACCTTTCAGGGGCTTCAATTATGGGCGGGTTAATGAGTCATGTTGACGCCTGTGCGGTAACCCACAGTGACCGGTAGTTGACAAGCGGATGGCCACTCGCCAAATAACGCAGCTTCCAGGAGAGCAACCAGAGAGGGCTCTATGACGTTTCGGCACGAGCGTTTTGGCGCAGAGCCTGTTCGGCGCACATCTTGTCAAAAAATTTAAAGTCATCCAGATCAGGTTAAAAAAAAAAATCTTGAAAAGAAAGGTTTGTGTTAGAAATCTCTGACAAGTTAGTCGGAAATTATGTGAGTGACGGCCTATGTTCTTGTTCAAACTTACTAAAAAAAAACTAGTATATTGATTTCTACGAAATTTGGTGGAGTACTAGAGCCTTAGTCTAGAAAAAAACTATTAGTTTTTGAACAAGATCCGGTTATATACAGTTAGGTATCTTTTTCCCGAGTAATTTGTTAACTAAAAATTATAGCTTTGAAGCTGTAAGTGTTAATGTTGAGTTTCTAAATAGCTGGGAGAGCCTTTTTTGCAAAGGAAACTCGGTCGAGATTATCTAATGGACACAGGTTTTAATTTGTTTGTTTAAAAAAATTGTACGAAAACTAATTAATGATTTCTACTAAATCTGGTTGAATACTAGAGCCTTAACCTAGAAAGAAGCAACTATTTTTCTTACCAAATCCGGTTAGGAAATATTTCCCTTAAAAATTATATCTTTTAAGTTGCAAACGCTAATGACGAGTTTCTAAATATTTAAAAAAGTTTTTTCTTGCCAAAGTAACTGTGTAAATTATATAATTACCAACACGTTTTAATTTATTTCTTTACAAAATTTCACGTATTTCTACAAAATTTGGTAGGGTTTAGAGCCTTAGCCTTGAAGGAAACGATTAGTTTTTGACTAAGATCTGGTTAGTACATCCGGATGTATCCGATTATTTCGAAATATGGGGAATGGGCTCCCTTGGCGGAGATTTGTTCTCTACTAATATCCTTTTGATAAACTAAACTTTGAGAATGTCTGAAGTGGTTTGGAATTACTATTTCCTTTTACCTAGAAGAATTAATTATTTCTTAGTCCTGCGGGCAAAGAAATTAATACGAAAGCAATATATCATTTGAGAGTGAAAGGACAAATGAAACTTGTGGACAATATTTTGGCCTTAGGATAATAGTTGACAGCTGAATATTTATGGGGGATTTGGAGGGTCCCACACAATGGTCATTATGGTGCTTTAAAATCTTGGAATACCAAGTTCTTAACAAAGATTTTAAACAAGATAAGAAAAAGAATTATAAATAGGGTTATAAATTTTAAATAACAATCCCCAAAACCTTGTAAAAATGGCAATAGATCCAGTATTTTGTCTTTAGGATAACGGTTGACCTGTTATAAATATTTATGGGATCTATGAATTATTTTAAACTGAATAAATTAACTCACTTTTTGATGGAGCTCGCAAATAAACTACTTATGTTTATTGTACCCTAAAAAAACTGGCCAGACCTGATTTCAAACAAAGTTTGAGACACAAATTTCTAAATATTTATAGAGAAGAGAATTGAGGGGATTTTACTAATTTCTCCTTTTTCACCATCAAGATGTAAACTCTTGGAACCTTTAAATTTAACAAAGAATGTGCGATTATATTTTTCCAGCAGTGAAGTGTATAAATAGAAAATGCCTTTGAATTTTAAATTCAGTTGTGTCTTAGACATCTTTCGAGTTGATGAACTGGCTCACCTGCAATCAAACTTTCTGAACTTTTTTGATATCCAGAACTCATATACAATTCAATTTTTATGACTTTCGCCTTAATAATTTAAAGTGATTAATTTATTTAAATCTATTAAAAGTTGAAGTATTTCATTGATTAAACTTTTCTTAGACTCAAAATATGGCAGCGAATATAATATCAAAACGTGGAAAGCCCAAATTTGAAAGTGATGGTTTTATCTGTCTTTGATCGATATAGCGCGGATAAGGAAACATAATTTTATAGGTGTGAAAGAAAAGATTCCTGTAAATTAAGAATTCACGTTAAAAACGAAGAAATTGTTAAATATATTAATGGCCTTTCACACGATCCTTTTCCAGAAAAAGTGAGAGATACCACATTCTCTCTCAAATAAAGACGCGTGCAAGCAATGCAGTGTAAAGCACTGCTATAGTTGTGAACGAATGTTTGCAGAATTTACTTCAAGCTTGCCAAGGAGCTATGTCAGATAATAGATCTTTTAAACAAATGATCCGTCAACAAAGAAACAATGTAAGATCATACTTGATGAGCCCACTCGATTTAGCCAGTCTTGTTATCCCAGAACAATTCAAAACTTATACTTTTGGTGGAGAACAAACGGAAGATTTTTTGCTTGCAGACAGTGGATGTTCTGAAAGTTCTTGTGGAATTTTAATACTTTCTGAAAGTTCTTGTGGAGTTTTAATAGATTAGCCTATTTCCTGGACAGCGGAGGCCATCTGTCTTCTGCACAGTGCGGCTTCCGTAAGTTCCACTCCACGTCGGATGCTCTGCTCCGACTGGAAAGTGCCGTCTGCGAGGCTTTCCTTCGTAGACAGCACTACGCCACGGTGTTTTTTGATCTGGAGAAGGCCTATGATACCGCATGGCGATACGGTATCATGGAGACTCTCCACACGATGGGGGCGAGGGGACGCCTCCCAATCTTTATATCTGAATTTTTGCGAGATCGTCGATTCCGCGTACGGGTGGGGGGAGCCCTCTCCGGCCCAAAGGAGCAGGAAGAGGGTGTCCCGCAGGGAAGTGTCCTCAGTGTCACACTCTTTGCCCTGAGCATCAACGGCATCACCTCGGTGCTGCCGGAAGATGTTCTCGCTACGCTCTACGTGGACGACCTTTCGATCTCTTTTGGCGCGGCCCAGATGCCAACTCTGGAGCGTCGACTCCAACAGGCATTGAACCGCGTCTCTCGCTATGCCGATGCGCACAGGTTTCGGTTTTCTTTGGCCAAGACTCAGGTGGTGCACTTCTGCCGCCATCCACGGCTTCACCCCGACCCAGATTTGTTTCTTAATGGGGTGCGCCTGGATGTGGTTGAGTCGCACCGTTTCCTTGGTCTTGTATTCGACCGACGCCTCACCTGGGAGGCTCATATTCGCAGCCTTAGGGTCTCTTGTGTCCGCACCATGGATATTCTCTGTTCCGTGACGTTCAGCGCTTGGGGCGCTGATAGGGCTACCGCCTTACTTTTTTATCGATCCTTTGTTCGCTCGAAGCTCGACTACGGATGCGAGTTTTATGCATCCGCAGCCGAGCGTTTATTGCGGAAGGTGGATTCGATCCACCACACCGGCCTTCGCCTTGCGACCGGTGCCTTCCGCACTTCCCCCATTGAGAGCCTGTTGGTCGATGCTGGGGAGATGCCACTCGCTCTGCGCCGCATGCAGTGCATCACTCGCCTGTACGCGCGAGCCCGGCGCCTCCCTCAGTCGCCAACAGCTCTCACTGCATCCGCAGCTGATCTCGATGGTGCCTATGCCGCCGAGAGACGCCAGTCATACCCTAAGCCCTTTGGGTTTAGGGCCAGGAAACTCCTTCGAGAAGTAGATATAGCTCTCGGGCCGGTGGCGCCCCTGGTTCTGCCCAGGACGCCACCCTGGAGGGTACCACATTTGGCTATTTGTCGCCACGCCTCTGCTCCCAAAGCTTGTACTGCGCCGGGAGTATTGCGTTCGACCTTTTTGGAGCACACATCGTGTCACGCTGGTACCGTGCCAGTGTATACGGATGGCTCCAAGTCCCAAGAGGGGGTCGGCTTCCACGCCGTATCCCCTCTGTTTGAAGTCAGCGGGGCTCTACCAGGCGCTGCGTCTGTCTTCACGGCCGAGCTGGTGGCAATACACCACTCGGTACGGGAGATTACGCGACGTGCCCGGTTCGGAGACCGGATTGTGATCTATAGCGACTCACAAAGCGCCCTGAGTGCTCTCGGGGCATTGGAATCTCCGCATGCCCTGGTTCGCGAAATCCGTGACGCCACGGTTTTGGCGAGCCGGGCAGATGTCGAGATTATCTTCTGCTGGGTTCCTGGACATGTAGGAATTGCGGGGAATGAGGGCGCCAAAGAGTCCGCGAGGACTCTGCGACCGGACCAGCGTTTCGCTCTTCCTCACACTGACTACATGGCAGGAATACGGGCAGCTCTTCGGACTGCTTGGCAAAGAAGATGGGAGACGGTCGAGGGGAACTTAAAGTTGCGTGCCATTGCGCCGCGACTGTTCCCATGGACCTATCCCCCAATGCCGCGGCGGCTTCAGGTTGCTTTCTGTCGTCTTCGAATCGGACACACTCGTATGACGCATCGCTACTTGATGGAGCGCTCGCCTGCGCCTTATTGCAACGACTGCGTCGTCCCCCAGACTGTTCGGCACATTCTTGTCGAATGTCCCAGTCTGGGTGATCTTCGCGCACGATACCTGTCCCGGTACCGGGATGGGCGGGGTCGCTACCGCCTGTCCCTTGTACTCGGGACGAGTGCGTGCACCATGACTAGTGGACTTATTGACTTTTGGGGGGAGGCTGGCCTTCTCCCTTTCATTTAACCCAGTTTAATTGTTGTTGTTGTTTTTGTTATTGCTTTTTTATTGTTATTGTTATCTCTTTTTATTGTTTCCTGTTTAATTTTTAAAGTAGCCTAGAACTAGGCTGTTTGTTTACGGCGACTAATGCCTAAGTCGGCAGTCGCCAGATAGCCCCTTAATTAAAAAAAAATAAAAAAAATGGAATTTTAATATTTAGAAGGAAGAGTATCCTGAGATTATGATATGAGTGTTGAAAGTTTTTTGTTGATGGTACTTTTGAAATCGTACCACTTTTTTTCCCCCAGGTTTATGTAATCTCAGGTGATAAATACGGGGGCGTCCATCCATTGCTATACGCTCTGCTCCCTAATAAAGTTCGTGAAACTTATGACAAATTATTCGACTTGATTTTAAAACTTGAACCTAGATTTAGTCCAGCAATTATCAACTATGACTATGAATTGGCAACTTTAATAGCTTACAAGTACATTTCCATTCAGCAGATATCATTTGTGTCAAAATATGAAAAAGCATGTTTGTGCTTTAGGACATTCTCTTCAATACATAAATGATCCATAGTTTAACTTAGAATTCAAAATGGTCTGTGCTTTAGCTTTTATTCCTATAAAACACATAAATGAAGCAATCTTGCAGTGTCTAGGTATGCCTGTGTAGACTCGCTCGGCGCACAGAGTCGTACACAAGCACGGGTAAACAGCTGACCAAAGGCCGCTTGAGATATGTTCTGGGGCGATTAATAAAGAGTGCGATTTACGGTTGACTGGGTTTTGACTAATGGCTTGCCAAGTTGCAGTTCAAAGAATATATAAAGAACATTACCCCCAAATATAATTTTTAATATATATATATATATATATATATATATATATATATATATATATATATATATATATATATATACGAAAGGGGTGAAAAAATTACTTAATAAAGGTAGTTAAATGAATTATGTAAAGATAATTCGGGGAATCCTGATGAGGACTAGAAAATGGGGTTGGATTACTTCGTGATGAAAAATCAGATTTTTCTCTGCTCCAGAGAGACGTAATCTCAACTCGAGACGATTCTGCAGATCGGCAGGGAGTCAGTCTCGAAAGAACGGGAATCTTGAAGGGCTTGTGAACAAGGGCCAAAACTTAACGAAGGTAGATCTGCTAGCGAGTGAACGGAGTGAATGGCGAGCTTTCAATCTCCTCGAGAAATGGTGAGCTTCAGATTATATATCCGGGTGGCTGGTCCGATAGAGGCCTCCGGGCCTGGCGGTCCCTAGAGGATTCTTGGCGCCAGTCTATGCAAACACATTTCATGATAACGAGTAGGTACAGACGGTGAAACTTGCCTCGTGATATGGGGGTAGGGTTAATGTGGCTGCGCACGGTGTTATCGCAGGGGAGGGGGGTGTCCGAAAGCATACAACTGTGACGGATGATCCAGCGAGGGACCGATTCTTTCTCGAATTTTCTAAAATTCTCACTCTAGGCACACGTGGTCTTGAAAGAATAGAGGGGTATTTCCGAGGGGGCTTCCTCTCACGGTCGTCCTTCGAGGGCATCCCCTCGCATACAGTTAAGCCACGAATTACCCAATGATCTACAAGAACTTCTCGATTGGTTTGAAGACAATTATGTAGGAAGCATGGACAGAATAACAAACCTCAGGAGAGAGCCTCGCTTTCCTCATGCAATGTGGAATCTATATCAACGAGTTAGGAACGAAGAAGACAGGACAAAGAATCATGCAGAATCAGCAAACAAGAGGTTGCAATCAGAACTTGAAATGCAGCATCCAAGTATATGGAAATTTATTGACTGTTTGCCTAAAGTACAAAGAGGAAGAGACCTCTATTATGAAAAACTGCTGCAGGCCCTAATCCTCCCTTAAAATTGAAGAAGTTCAGGGATGCAGAGATGAATGTATTCGCAGACTGGTGGGGAATTTTGAGAATATTACGTACACTGAATATTTTAGAGGAATTTCTCACAATTATGAAGTGTTCATGTTTAAAATCATGATTAAAACGAAATGAAAATGGTTAGTGTTCTGTTTTTTTTTTACTGTAAAGTACATATCTAATAAGGCCCTAGTTTCTGTGATATTATTATTATTAATATATTATTAAAGTATGCGTTCAATTTATTTCATATAGGTATGCCAATATTAAGTCTGTGCAATGTTATTGAGTGTAATTTTACCTTTACAAATTTCTAGTTTATTATAATTATTATTATTTTGTTTATAGTAATTATTATTATTAATGTATGCGCTTTAGCGTCATATATGTATGCCAAAATTAAGTCATGTAGAGTTATTAATTGTAATTTTACCTCTACATATTTCTAGTTTATTATCATTATTATTTGTATATTATTATTTTATTATTAATATATTATTATTATCATTACTATTATTATTATATGCTTTATATACCCGAGACCTGCCACGTCAGGTGGTGAGTCCATTAGGCGAAGTCAAAGGATTATTCGCTCTCCCAACGCCTCAAACCTGGTCTCTTGCAACCTGAGGGCGTGAAATGTATTGTTTATAGCGGTTCCTAAGGAGGGGATACTCGTAGAACAGAAGGGTCCATAGAGCCATCTCATCAGTTGTCCTCAGCCATCTCAACAGATATCTTCAGGCATCTCAACAGTTGTCCTAAGCAATCTCAAGTAGTTGTCCTCTGCCATCTCAGCAGTTGACAAGCTTTTGTTACGCGTCATGCGTTCAGATGACGAATGCCTGCGGCAAGAGTAAATCCAACCCAACTTCACCTGCGTTGTCATTTGGAGCATTGCCAAAATGCGGCATCGAGTACATTTACCATCGAAAATGGTTTGCCTTGGACTTTCCTCTTCTCCCAGTAAATTTGCACACAATTCTGAGTCTATATAGTTGGCTGAAAGATGAGAAATTATCTGATCGATTACAGAAACTTTTTTTTTAATTATTTCGACAGAAAAAAAAACATTTTACAGATTCAAAGACACGAACTAAATATTAATATATACTATTTCCACCGATGAAACCTGATAATCCTGTTACCATCTGTGGGTCGTCGGCATTTAAAATCCTCTAATTAATGGACGCACGTGACCACTCAAGCCTACCTCCCGGCATACAAAGAAGAATGCTATTAACTATAACATGAATGGTATTACTAGTAATAATGGTAAAATAATTGAAATATGGGTGGTAGTAGTAATAATAGAGCTGGCACTAATAGTCATAGTGATAGTAGTAATAGTACGGATCTTAATAGTATGGTTAATAATAGTTATGGTAGTAATAGTAGAGAGGGTAGTAATTGTAATAGTAGGGATATTAATACTAGTATTATTAATAATAATAATAATAGTAGTAGTAGTGATAGTAATAGTGGTAGGGTTATAAATAGTAGTAGTTTGGGAAGTAATATCAGTAGGGGTAGTAATAGGAGTAGTAGCATGGCTAGCCATATTAGCATTAAGGGTAGTAGTAGCAGCAGCATTACAAATAATAATAGTTAGAAAAGAACAACGAGGGCAGGAGATAACGCTTGCTTAGTGAATCCAGCGTTGGATTTCTGACGTCGAGACGGGATTTAAGCCAAGCAGACACGGATATAAACCCTCTTTGCTCCTTGGGCTAGGAATCCTTGCTTCTAGGGCTAGAAATCTTTGCTTCTGGGGCTAGGAATCCTTGGTTCTGAGGCTCGGAATCCTTGCTTCTGAGGCTAGGAATCCTTGCTTCTGGGATTAGGAATCCTTGCTTCTGGAGCTAGGAATCCTTGCTTGTGAGGCTAGAAATCCTTGCTTCTGGGACTAGGAATCCTTGCTCCTCGGGCTAGGAATCCTTGCTCCTGGGGCTCGGAATCCTTGCTTCTGAGGCTAGGAATCCTTGCTTCTGGGATTAGGAATCCTTGCTCCTAGGGCTAGGAAGCCTTGCTTCTGAGGCTAGGAATCCTTGTTTCTGAGGCTAGGAATCCTTGCTTCTGGGACTAGGAATCCTTGCTCCTTGGGCTAGGAATCCTTGATTCTGGGGCTAGGAATCTTTGCTTCTGGGGCTAGGAATCTTTACTCCTTGGACTAGGAATCCTTGCTTCTGGGGCTAGGAATCCTTGCTCCTTGGGCTAGGAATCCTTGCTTCTGGGGCTAGGAATCCTTGCTTCTAGGGCTAGGAATCCTTGCTCCTGGGGCTAGGAATCCTTGCTCCTGGGGCTCAGAATCCTTGCTTCTGAGGCTAGGAATCCTTGCTTCTGGGATTAGGAATCCTTGCTTCTAGGGCTAGAAATCTTTGCTTCTGGGGCTATGAATCTTTGCTCCTTGGGCTAGGAATCCTTGCTTCTGGGGCTAGGAATCCTTGCTCCTGGGGCTTCGGAATCCTTGCTTCTGGGATTAGGAATCCTTGCTTCTGGGGCTAAGAATCCTTGGTTCTGAGGCTCGGAATCCTTGCTTCTGAGGCTAGGAATCCTTGCTTCTGGGATTAGGAATCCTTGCTTCTGGAGCTAGGAATCCTTGCTTCTGAGGCTAGGAATCCTTGCTTCTGGGACTAGGAATCCTTGCTCCTGGGGCTAGGAATCCTTGCTCCTGGGGCTCGGAATCCTTGCTTCTGAGGCTAGGAATCCTTGCTTCTGGGATTAGGAATCCTTGCTCCTAGGGCTAGGAATCCTTGCTTCTGAGGCTAGGAATCCTTGTTTCTGAGGCTAGAAATCCTTGCTTCTGGGACTAGGAATCCTTGCTCCTTGGGCTAGGAATCCTTGATTCTGGGGCTAGGAATCCTTGCTTCTGGGGCTAGGAATCTTTGCGTCTGTAATTATTCCTCGAAATTTTCATGGAAGGTCAAACCACTCCGGCGCCTCAGTTTGTGGTGTTTGATTGTGCGTGGATGTGAAGAGAATGTGAAGAGAAGTGAAATTGGTTGTCTGTTTGAAAAAGGAAAACTGGTTGTTCTGGCCCAGAGTGAAACCAAGTTGAAAGGAAAAGGTGTAAAATGGTTTGGTGGGATGAAAGCGATAAAATCAGGAGTAAATGACAGTGAGAGCGAAGTATGGGGTGGCGGTACTGATGAGTGTGGAAGTGTGTAAGAGAGTACAAGGAAGTAAATTCAAGAGTGTTGTTGGTGTTAATTAAGTTTGTATGCGAAAAGTGGGTGATAGTGAGCATGTATGGTCCTATGTGGAATAACCTGAAAGTGTGAAAGAAGCTTTTTGTGAAGAGCTGAATGGATGTCTGCAAAGTTTTAATGTAAATGAGAAAGTAGATGTAATGGGTGACCTGAACGCAAAGGTAAGTGATAGAGTAGTGAATGGGGTAGTTGGGAGATACGGAGTGCAGGGAGTAAATGATAATAGTGAAATACTCGTGGAAATGTGTGTTGAAAGAGAGATGGTAGCTGGCAACACATGGTTTAAAAAGGAAGAAAGAAAGAGGTATACATGGGGAAGACTGGGTAGGTAGGTGGGAGAAAGGGTGATTGAGGATCAAAGAAGCATTTTAGACATGTTCTGATAGGAAGAGAGAATGTGAAGAGACTTTTGGATGTAGAAGTAAAGCGGGAGATGGTGTGAGAATTATTTGACCATCACTTGGTGATAGCAAAAGTAAGAGTAAAGAGCGAATGGGTTGGTAAACGAAGGAACTTGCCAAAGAAGGAGGAGAAGCTGAAAGAAGTGGAATGCAAGGAATATTACAAAGAATTGGTTGGAAGGAAGTGAGAAGTGATAAGATAGTCTGAGGGTTTGGGTGTGGAAGATGAGTGGAAGTTGATATGTGAAAGCATAGAAGAAGCTGCCAGGAAAACATGTGGAATTAGGATGCTTGGAGAAGGGAGAGTAAAGAAAGGTAAAGAATGGTGGAATGATGAAATGGAAGAGCTAGTGAAAGAGAAGCGTGAATTGTTCAACGGGTATAGGCAGAACAGAAACGCAGAAAACAAGGAAAAGTATAGGAGGAAGCGACAGGAGGTGAAAAATCGAGTGGCTGAACTGAAAAGAGAAGCGAATGATAGGTGGGGTGAAAGAGCGTCTGAGTGCTTTAGAGAGAATAAAAAGCAATTTTGGAAGGAAGTAAATTGTGTGAGAAAGAGGCGATAGAAATGAGAGTGAAGGATAGAAGGGGTGAAGTAATCAGTACGGATGAAAAAGTAAGAAAGAGAAGGGAAAATATTTTGAGATTTTGCTAAATGTGGACATAGTAGAGAAGTACAGATGTTATGTCTTGGAAGAGGTGGGATGACATCAGAGAGAATTAGAGAGAGTGAAAGAATTAGCAGCGGGTATGGATGGGATAACAAGTGAGATGCTGAAAGCGGCGAGAGAGTGTATAATAGAGGTTGTTTAAAGTTTGTATGGACCAGGGGTGTTTGCGGCAAGATTGGAGTAATGCATGTATTGTTCCTATTTACAAGGGAAAGGGCGAAAGAACTGAGTGTGGTAGTTATAGATGTATAAGTCTGTTGAGTGTGCCTGGAAAGGTATATGGAGTAGTCTTGAGTGAAAGAGTTATGAGGTGCACGGAAAGTCTGATTGGAGAGGAACAAGGGGAGTTTAGGAAGGGGAGAGAGTGTGTGAACCAGATTTTTACCTTGAAAATTATATGTGAGATGTACGTGGAAAAGAATAAAAGTGTGTGCATGGCATTTATGGATCTGGAGAAAGCGTATGGCAGAGTGGACGGAAAGTGGATGTGGAATGTGTTGAGAATGTTTGGGATTGAATGTACACTAATAAGAGCTATCAAAAGCTTTTATGATGACTGTAAAGCGTGTGTAAGGGTTGGGAGAAAGGAAGTTGAATGGTTCAGTGTAAAAAATGGACTCAAGACAAGGATGCGTGATGTCACCTTAGCTGTTCAATCTATATGGATGGTGTGGTGAGAGGTGAAAGTAAGAGTGAGAGTGAGAGGTAGGGGTGCAGCATTAGTGAGTAAAAATGGAGAGATGTACGAGTTAGAACAATTGTTTACGGATGATTCAGTGCTGGTGGCTGACTCAAAAGAGAAACTACAGGCACTGGTCGATGCATTTGCGATCGTGTGTGACAGAAAGAAGCTCAGTGTGAATGAAGGCAAAAGGAAAGGAATGAGTGGGCTACAAGTAAGTCTAAATGGGAGGAGGCTGGAAGAAGTGCAGTGTTTAAAGTATCTTTGTGTAGATCTGGTAGCTGATGGTAGGGGTGAAAATGAAATATTGCAGCGAATGGAAAAAGGAGTGCAAGCATATGGTGCGATAAAGAGTCTCACGAAAGGGAAGTGAATGAGCAGGCAGGCGCAAATGGGATTGTATGAGGGAGTAGTGGTTTCCACTGCTCTTTATGAATGTGACACATGGGCGTTGAGTGCGAACGAGAGGAGGAAGGTTGAAGTTAGGGAAATGAAATGTCTGAGAAGTATTTGTGGTGATTGATCATGCTTGTTTTAGTATTCCAATAATATTAAAATTCAAGTAATTGGTTAATTGCTCATATTTGGGCATTGATTTCACCCATAATAATAAGTATATTTTGTCATGCTTGTTTAAGGATTAGCCTACCCATAATAAAAGGTGATATCTGCTAATGATTTTTCAATGATCCCACAAATAATAATAATAAATTAATGTTTCTTGTATCCTATTTCTAATTTACGAATTTTTTTTTTAGTCGCGTGGACGGGACTCTTTAGTTACTATGTCGTTCCGTAGGTAGTTCGGTCGGATGGTAAACCATTTTACTTTTCGATGAGTTATTTTGGCAATAACATCGGAAATATTCAGCCGATTCTATCGAAATTTGAAACCCTTATGTTGTTTTACATTCTCTTTCGAATGATATAAATTTCAAGGTCGTCCCAAGGTTAGTCCGAAAATTAATAAAAGAAAACAAACTATGGGTCGGATTGCCCCACTCGTTGAAAGTTTTGAAGGTCGGAAGGTCATAATAAGTCAGAATAATTGAGAGCACGCGACTTAGGTTGTTGACTTTGTTCGTATTGAAATCAAAAAGATATTTCGTAAATTACAATAGAAGTAGAATGCCAGAAACACATTAAATCAAAGCTGATATAAATTTTATTCAATAATAAAATTATAATAATTAAATAAAATACAGGTAATAAATAATCATTATATTTTTTTATTCTACTTTCATAACCGAAAGGTATAGTACGAAATGCATTGGGGGGCAGGGGAGGGGTCTGGTCGGGGCATCCGACGACAGCAGGTTTTGCGTGGCGGATTTAAGTATGGGTGAGTTGGGCAGCCGTTCGGGGTACCCTCTGGACGGGTGGCGCAAAATATAAACGGTTTTCTATCGTTGTTTGGGACGTTAAATCACGTATAACTTTGGGGTCGAAATGGACGCCCGAATTCTATATAGTTTGTGGGCTAGATAGACTTCACCTTGTTGAGGTCCCCCACTCAGGAGGGGGGGGGGGAGAAACCTCAAACCTCTCTACCGGAGTTGGGGAGATGTGGGGTGGAGAATCTATCAAATATAGCTGTTTCTATCTTTGCACGCTAATAATGCAACTAGTAAAAAAAAAAAAATCCTCACACCATGAAATGCTACCAAATAAACCATAATTCACTCATAATCCTGTAAAGAGGCAGTTTTAAAGAACGATGTAAGTCACTTAGGGCGACTGACTGCTTTGAAGAGCACTCAGGCTTGGATGAAAGAGGAGAGGTGGAGGGGGAATGGAAGAACTTGCTTGACCTGCCATTCAGCGGGTCATGGTTGTCTCAGATATCCAAATTTATGGACTACTTTCAGAATTTGCATTCTTTTACAGTGACTGTAGGTAAAGCAGAGAGGAGCTTATCAATGCTGAAGGTCACAACATTTAATTAACACTTCTAGTGAGTGTAAGTGAAACAGAGAGGATCATTACTAAGACTGAAACTTTCAGAATTTGCCTTACTCTTCCAGTGATTGTATGTAAAGCAGAGAGTAGCTTGTCAATGCTGAAGCTCTCAGAATTTGCTTTACACTTCCCGTGACTATAGGTGAAGCCTGTAGAGAGGAGCCTTTCAAGGTTGAAGCTCCCCGAATCCTACCTGCGATCCAGGTAGCCGCAGGGTCGCTTTACTGGCCTTGTCATCGCCAGGCTTAACAAGAAATTCTTGGTCATATTTCATATGATTATGCAATTGATGTCTGCATCAAGGAATGCAAGAAAGGTTAAAGGTCAGGATTAGATGGTGGGTAAGTGGCGCCATTCGCCCGTCTTATCATGAACGAGATACCCAGACCACATTGTTAAATGCATATAAAAAATCAGCATGAGAACCACTGGTGGGCCAGAATGCGCGAGGCGATAGTCCTCGATAGGAAGTGAAGGACGGTGTTCGGATCATATTTTGTCACCCGAGGAGTACAGCCTTTCTGCCCCCCCCCTCCTCCTAAACACCGCACTTCCTTCCAACCTGTCTTACACATTTAGTTAATCCCGAACCTGAGAAGCCCCCGTTCTGACTCTATCCCCCTAACTGCTTGATTCTCGCGTTCGTCCACCCCTGAGGGGTCATCGCCCCTTCTCAATATTTGCTCCTAGCATGTGGAATGAACTGTATTCTGTCCCTCCCTCTCTTGGCTTTATGCATGCTTTAAACACCCACCCCATCTCTCAAGCTTTTCCTTAGTTGGTAGATAACTCCAAATGTTGTAGCATTTACTGTAGCACTCGTGTTTAAGTATAATAAGAATGCATAACGCGATCCTGGAAGTGACCCTCCACCCCCCTGCCTTAGCGGGCGATGGGGGAACACGGGACAAGATGGAATTTCTCAAAATATCCACCAGGGTTGAAATATATTTAGTGCGATCATTAATTATTATAAAGCGAATGCTGCAGCCCTGGCCAGATGTTCAAGGCCGCATGAAGATTCTTTAATGCGGGTACCTTTAGTTAAAAGCATCAAATTATCTAATTTACCTGAGCTTGAACCTCGAGGCTCAGATCTTGGCATTAACCTTGGTCCTTCAGATTAACGTTTAAGATTTCAGTGAATTTTTGAGTTTCGACAGATCGAACGTTCAAATTTGGGCGTTTATTTATTTATTAGATTAAATAATTGGATCAAATCGCTACCGCTACCTGCCAAGATAGCTCTCTCTCCCCCTCCCCACACACCCTCTCCGCCTCTCCCTTCTCTGCCCGTCTCACCCTCTCCCCTCCATCTCCGCCTATCCCGCCCCACCACTCCTCTTCCTTCTCTGCCCGTCTCCCCCTCCCGCCTCACCACCCATCTCTTTCATCTCCCCCATCCCCCACGTCCTCCTTCTCCCCCATCTCTCCCCCTCCCCATCCTCTCCGCCATATCCTCCTCCATCTGGGGGTTTAAGAAACCCCTAAAAACCCACTCGGATCTGAGAAACTGGCAATGGGTCTAAAAAAAACCCTTACTATAGCTAAGAACCAAGTGGGGGGGTTTAAGAGGCCGAAAAGGGAGACATACGAACGGGACTTGCGTTTATATATATATATATATATATATATATATATATATATATATATATATATATATATATATATATATATATATATATAGGCAGGTAGGTAGGCAGGCAAGCAGGTAATAAGTAGGTAGGTAGGTAGCCAGGTAGCTAGGTAGGCAGGTAAGTAAGTAGGTAGGTATCCAGGCAGGTATGCAGGTAGGTAGGCAGGCAGGTAAGTAAGTAGGTAGGTAAGGTGTGCAAAATATTGTTTATTTCTCCTTTTTGAATGAATGGAGCAGCGAGTTGGCCATTTGTTGTAGTCCACAGACCCAAAATTGCACAAGTTATTTTTTATGATGATTACAACACGAATAGACCGAAAGGTTGTAAATGAACGGTATAGTAACCACCACCTACCTTTCTCTCTCGCTTCATGGGGAATCTTATGTTTGGCGGACGTTGGTGCTGTGGAGGCAAGGAGGAACAGAACCACGCAAGATAGCGTCAATGTTGCCATGGTGATTAAATAGCCTGTAATAGGAGGAAGAGTATATTGTAATTAATCTAGGGAACGAATTAAGGGATAATTAAGGCAATAAAGATGCGAAAGGCTATTGGTTTGTTTTTATTGGTTTGGTATTTATTGGTTTGTTTTTATTAGTTTGTTTTTATTGGTTTGTTTTATTGGTCGGTTTTTATTGGTTTGTTTTATTAGTTTGTTTTTATTGGTTTATTTTTATACGAGGCTAATCCAAAGAGTTCCCACGAAATGCGAATTAAAAAAATCGAATTTAGATTCGATGGGGGGGCGTTAATTCGCATTTCGCGGGAACTCTTTGGATTATCCTCGACCCCCCCTGGAATCAACCCTACAGTGAGACCCCCCCCTACTTGGATGTACCCCGGTTGTTGCACTTGAACTTCCACTTCCTAGCTGCTGAATGCCACCCTCTCATCCCAGAACAAAGGGGGTGCTATAAAATTCCCCCAGCATGCAACAGCCTCACTCAACTCTAAACTGGTCCCCTCAGGACAGCTTTACAAAAGACGCGGCCACGCCTAATTGTAGCGTTGTCAGGGACTACAGCGTCTGATGTAGGATCAAACCTTTCTCCCTACAGCACAGGCTACATGATCAAAGGCCTTCTCGCTACAGCACTGGCTGTAAAATGGAAGGCATTCCACTGACAGCACATACTGTAGAATTAAAGGCTTTACCGCTACAGCACAGGCTGTAGGATTATGGTATTTATTCCTACAGCACAGGCTGCATAATCAAAGGCTGTTTTGCTACAGCACATGCTATAGGACCAAAGGCTTTTTCCCTACAGTACAGGCTGCAGAATCGAAGGCATTCCCCCGACAACACAGACTGTAGAATCAAAGGCCCTTTCCCTACAGCACATGCTATAGGATCAAGGTCTTTCTTTCTACAGCACATACTGTAGGATCGAATGCTTTCTTCCTCAATCCCCCAACTGGTCCCCCCTCTCCCTGGGAACTACAAACAACAACGCCATCTTCTCCCTGCTCTAGATTCGCTGTAGGTGGCCCTCCAGACCGAGATCGTAGACCTTTCACAATAATTATTTATTTCTAAAGGAAAACCAACGAGGGCATCTCAGCGAAAAACTGAATTGAGGTACATTAAGGAAGTGGTGAAATTAGGGGAATGGAATGTATGAGAAGTAGATGGCACATGTAGGGAGGTAGGGACCAAACTTCCATCGGGTCGCCTTAGGAGGGAAGGGGGCTAAAGATGTTATGAGCTTTCATCAGACCGCCGTGGTGTCAGCTGCGCGTCGGGGAAGGGGTGAAATAGACGGAGAGGTCGAGTGGGAGTCGCCCTCCGGAATAATAATCCAATGCATTCCCTTGGTTTGGGTTGAGGATAACAGGGCCTACTTTTAGGCGGCCTATTACTCGACCGTTGCCCTCTAGCGGCCTCTAACGAGGGCATGGGAACCGAAAAGGAAAAATAGTAAAACTTATCAATATAATAAGAAAATATAAAGAAAACACGAACGAAACACGAAAAAAGTGCAAAACAAAACGAAATAAAATCAGAAAATATAAAAACAGGAACAAAATGTGAAGAGAATAAGAACAAAACATGAACAAAATAAGACGAAAACAAAACTAAAACTGCATACGAACAAAAGGAATATAACAAGAAAATATGAAAAACAAAAACAAAATACGACAAAGTAAGAACATAATACGGAAAAGTGCAAAACAAAACAAAAACAACATACGAACAAAGGGGAAAAACAATAACAGAATATGAACAAAACACGAACAAAAACAAGACCAAAATAAGAACATACGAACAAAAGGAAGTAGAATCAGAATATACGCAAAACAAATCAATGACAAAGCAAGAAAAAACAACACTAAAACAAAACAAGAACAACACACGAACCAAAACAAGAAAACGAATTAAACTCAGAATATACAAAGCAAGAATAAATTAAGAATAAAACTTAATAATCAAGGACAAAACAAACAAAACAGAACACGCAGAACAAACCAAAAACAAAATAATAACAAAGCCATGGTTAGGCTAGAAGTATTTATTCGAAAAGGCAGTAAATGTACTGAGCTTGGTACCAAAAGGCAAGACTAGTTAGGAGCTTAGAAACTAGTAGAGAAGGCAGCTCTCACAGTCCATTTCTGTTCCACAGGGAAAACAGGTCTCTTTATAAGGAAAATGTAAGAACAGACAAAAAGCTTTCGAAAAGTAAGAACAAACGAGACACCCCAGCCACGAACTATATCCCATCAAAAACATCGAAAGGAAAAAATGAGTATAAAAAAAAGGTATTGTAGGAGAAAAGCATAATGCTCCCAAGTTTTGCCCACCTTCCTTCCGGGCGGGCCGCTTATCAACCCTTTCCCTTCCGGCCCAATATCTGGTGGTCTCCAGCCGGAAGAAACCGCCGGCCATTTCAGCTAACCACCGAGTTCCTTCCCGGACTGTTTATCGATAAATGGGAGCCCATCTTCGCTTCCGATAGTTGCCGGAAGTTTATAAAGGACGAAATGGAGTAGCTTGACATCTAATCTACTTCCGGCGCCCTGAGAACCTTTCCCGAATATCGAGTATAAAAGACGAATTCTTTTAACCGTCAGTAGTAGAGCTTGCACAGCGTCTGGCTGGGCAGGAATTGCCATCTATCGGTGTACTGGTAATTCGTCAAAGCACCAAGTCTTCAGAGAGGAGATCGGTGCCAGTTAGGGAGGCTCCTTACCTCGTTGGCCTGCAAGTAAGTGCGGACCCAAGCTCGTACTCACATGTAAGAGCCGAAGCTACAAACAGCCTCACTCTGGTTCCCTAAGCGAGAAAACTACATTTCAGCTTTTCTCCGTGGCCCTACGCGTCAATAGGTCACTTCGCCTCCCGCCACCCTCACAGAGGCACCCTGATTCCTCGGAGTTCACGAGCGTGGGGCCCTCTGTAACAAGAAGCTCCCGTCACCGCCTTCTTCCAGCAGAATCGTGACGGAATTGTGGGATCAGGTCGGTCCCTGGAGAACCTACCCCATCGTCTCCACCCCTTATCTCACCACAAGGTAACCCTTCCCTTTCACATTCCCCAACTTCACCGCGAAGCTTACCAACATTACAAGTGTATAGGGATTTACATAGTGAATAGTTTTTTACAAGCCAAGTGAGATATCCGAGATTCACTTATTAATTTATCTCTCAAAGCACATTATTTATATATATATATATATATATATATATATATATATATATATATATATATATATATATATATATATATATATATATATATTCTTGTTTATTGTTCATTAAAACTTTATTTCCATATTGTTGTATATCTAACTTCCTTTGGGTCGTTGCTGCAAAGTTCATTCTAATCCCTCTGTAGCCAACCTCTAAGCAATGAACCCATTCAGGAAACGGGCCGAACGAAGTATAAGGAGTAGTACGACGACTCCTCCGCATTCGGGATAATAGGATATATATATATATATATATATATATATATATATATATATATATATATATATATATATATATATATATATATATATATATATAAGGCTATAAAAACAAGGATGTAATAGTCATTGTAATCGACAAGGATTGTGAAGAAACTAAAAGAGGATCATTTAAATTCAAAAGCTGGACACAGTCGATATGTATACAAATGCAATTAAGACAATGTCCTCACAAACGGGCGAGAGACAACCGAAGAATGTAAACAAACAAGCCTTTGTCTGTTTCTACATTGTGTCAGCACGATTTCCTTCATTGTCTCGTTTGACGTCACTTTGAATAATAGTTTGAAGGTAGAAAGCTAGAGTAGGCTTTGAATATATAAAAGCGAGAGTAGGCTTTGAATATATAAATAGTATATTTTTTAGTCGCGTGGACGCGATTCTATAAGTTACTAGTTCGGTCCGTAGGTCAACGATCGGATGGTAACCATTTTACTTTTCAATGGGTTTGGGGGGCAATAGCACCGTAACTATTTTGCCGATTTTAACGAAATTTGAAACCTTTATGTTGTTTTACATCTTCTTTCGAATGATATAATTGCTAAGGCCCCTCCAAGGTTATTCCGTGATTATTTGGTAATATATTCGTAACTATTCGGCCGATTCTAACGAAATTTGAAACTCTTATGTTGCTTTACATTCTCTTTCTAATGACATGATTATCAATATCATCTTAAGGTTAGCCATGAAATTATAAAAAGAAAACTAACTATGGGTCGGATTGCCCCACTTGTTGAAAGTTTGGAAGGTCATAAGTCCGAATAATTGAGAGCACGCGACTTAGGTCTGTTGACCTTGTTTTAATTGGTAAAATTCCCACCTAAAAACTCGATTGCCCCGCAATACAAATATGTGAGAGTCAAAATGGATCAGTATCGCGATAAGCAGACCTTGATTGCGAGGAGCATCGCAATTATACTACTAATTGTCGTAATCGGAGTAGTAATAGTCGTAATAGTCATAGTAGTAGTGGCAATCGCAATAGTCCGAGAAGTCTTAGTCATATTAGTAGTAATAATAATAGTCGCAATAGTCTTAGTCATTGTAGTAGTAAGAGTCGCGATAGTCTTAGTCATTGGTAGTAGTAGTCTTTGTCATAGTAGTAGTAATCGTAATATTCGCACTAGTCTTGGTAGTATCAGTATTCCAATTGAGCTGTCTAAAAAGTGTTCTTGGGCCTTTGTGGAGATGGGAAGCCGATTGGAAGAGAACCGCGTAAACAGACGACGATTTCCCCATCCATTCAATGAAGCCTATTTTAGTGTTGCGATCGTCAGTTCCAATTAATGTGTCGAAGAGGCTTTTGTTGAGCCCTTTTAAATTCAGGCACCTTTGCCTTATACACATGACCAATATATTTGCCAAAGGCAAATTTCTCACGATTATTTTTGTAATTTCAAGATCCCATCATGGCGGCAACCAAAAAGATCCTAGCCAGCGTAATACCCAACGTTTAGTCCCTTAATCAATATCTAGGGTATTGCATCAATTTGTACCCAACAAAGTACAAAAACATATGTGAAGAGGAAGTCACCTCAAGGAGCACTGCCTTACCCGAGGACTCGAGTCCATCGTCAGCTAAGATGATCTCAGATATCCTGCAGGAGTCCCCTCCCCTCAAAAAAAAGGAACCACAACCTGACGTGAAGGTGCTCACCCATCGCCCCCCAAACCCGAAACACTAGGTAGCGATACCCATCGCCCCTCAAACCAGAAACACTAGGTAGCGATACCCATCGTCCAAGTGCCGAGACAGGACCCGCGTGAAGTCTGGGGCATAGGTGGGCGCGATAACGAAAAAATGTATCACGATAACCGATAAATCGATAACGATAAGCTTATCGGCGCTAACCGATAATCGATAACTGGCGATAAATTTATCGCCCGATGAGGTGATAACCGATAAGTCGATAAATCCCCAATTATAATACAATATTGATTATTGACTATAAATAGCGTTATTTTATAATACAATAGTAAGAATATTTGAATACTGTTTCTTAGTTTCTTACCTGTTGAGGCTCTCCTTCATCTCCTCATAGGTTTTGAGGATCCTCCTCCCAGCTCGGACCTACCTATTTCTTCCTCCAAGGCACGCGCGGCTCGCCCCTGTGCTAAACTGGAACCAACAAACTGAAATTATCGATTATCGCTAGTTTGGAACCAAAAGTATCGGCGATGCCGATGAATCGATAACGCGGGGAAAAATATCAGATAACCGATAACCCGATATCGTTAAGGCGATAACGCCCACCTATGGTCTGGGTACCAACATTTCTGAGAATGGGATTCATGGGGCATATTGAACCACCGACGCAGAGTCTGGGCTACCGACATTTCTGAGAATTGGGTTCATGGGGCATATTCAACCACAGACGCAGGGTCTGGGGTACCAACATTTCTGAGAATGGGGTTCATGGGGCATATTCAACCACAGACGCAGGGTCTGGGGTACCAACATTTCTGAGAATGGGGTTCATGGGGCATATTCAACCACAGACGCAGGGTCTGGGGTACCAACATTTCTGAGAATGGGGATCATGGGCGTGGTTCATCAAATGACGCTGTATCCCGCGAGTGTGCCCGATTCGGAGGCAAACCTCAAATGACAAGATTACGTCGAGGCATTAGGGAATACCTCAAGAGAATAGTAGAGACAAAATGGCACTCAACTGGAAATGCCAGGGCACCGCCTCCCATCTTCTTTTCCAATGCAGCCAGAATGGCAAACTTAATCCCTGCCATGCACTCAGTGTGGGAAATAGCAAAACGACTATCCTATAGGTCAATCAATACATACAGCATCGCCCCATCAGCATGTTCGTTCCAACAACCGATAAATGTCCAGGAACTCAGCAGAATTTCTTAACATAATTAAAAACAAAAGCCATCGAAGGCGTCGGCGCAGAAAGCTTATAAAGAGAGATATTTTTGACGCCGAAGACAATCTTTTACAGGACACCCTCACCCTGCCCTACGAGCTTGGCGAGAGCACTCTGCACACGTACGCTGAATCGACATCTCGCAAAAAAAATAAGACAGAATAATTGGTAGGTGTTACATTTATCCCATAGCAGGATTCCATCATAAGATAGGGTATCAAATGCATTCTCCAAATAAAAAAATACGGTCGCGAAATGCTGCCTGAAAGGGTTACCTCGCAAACAACATTCACCAGCCGGAGTGGAGCCACTTATGTTGAGTGGATGTACCTGAGTCACGCTTTTTAAAACAGGTATCGCACTCTGTTCAAGAAGTAAGCTAACTTACCATTTATAAATTTCGCCATCAACTTGCATAGGAAGGTTAGAGAAAATAAGCGGAAATCAGACTGCGTGGATGATCTCTTCCAGGTTAAGTATGGCGCGTGAAATATCTTCAGGACTGGGGGCGGTATCTGCGCAATAAGCGAGAACGGAACTCAGCTCTAAGAGAAAACAGGTCATGACAGTTCTCCCTGCATCCGCACGGGAAGTCACCCTGCGACGTGCTTAGAATGCTGCTTGAGCGTCATCACAGCGAGAGAATGTAGCGAAAGCGGTCACGAAGGACGCCACCGCGGACGCGCGATCCGAGCTGGCAGTCCCGCTTTACTGGAAAATGGGAGGGACGTCTTAATTGAACCTAACCAGTATTCTTTTGATACGTATCCACACATATGCAAGAGGGTCCTCCCATTAAGTGAAGACACCTATGCTACCCAAGAAGAAAGGTGAACGTGTTTCAGAACAAAACAAAATCTGGCCCTACCGGCGAAATTCACACAGGTTGAATTTGCACAGACGGTGCTTATAACGCTATAGGTCACCTCACACTCGGCCGACCAACAAGGAAGCGGTCGGAGTGAGAAAGAATCAGACTTTCGAGGAATACAAACCAAACCTGCGACGATGAGTATACTGGAGCAGAACTCAATGGCCTCTTCTACCGACTTAAACTCACTCACTAAGATAGAGATGTTAGTCATTTCCTTAAATGAGGAACATCGTGCTCTAGCCCAAGTGTCGCCAAACTTTTTTCACAGTGGGCCAGATAACTAGGAGAATTACGAGCGCGGGCCGCATAACCATTTTGTTTAATAGAATATAGTGAATACACAAAAAATAAAGACATCCAACATTTATTTACCAATACACAAAAAAAGACAACAAACATATTTATTTACCAAAAAGTTATCAAAGAAGGCGTCGTTAGCAATAAGATAGTATTATCACACTCAGTGCGCACATATCCGAGTCTCACAAACTAAGCAGCAAAATGGTTTATTGAGATTTGTGAAACTGGCGTTTAGCTTTTAAGATATCATCAATATTTGGTTTGTAATTGCTGCATCCAATCAAGAGAATTGCTCTCAAATGTTCATTTGTGGCACATTGCAGTGGTGGGCCGGATGAACTGACCTCGCGGGCCGTAGTTTGGAGAACCCTGCTTAGCCAAACAAGGTAGGCTCTACGGCAGTCCGTCGATAGAGGTTTAAATGGGGAATGTAATCTTTTCCATGGCGACTACTGACAACTCTTAATTCCGATTGTGCATCCGGATAGAATAAGAAAAGGAAAATGAAGCCGTGACTAGTAAAAATGGGTCTGGATTTGAACTGCCTTATATCATTAGCCATTAAAGCTAGAAAGGATTTGAACAGCCTTATATCAGCAGCCATTAAAGCTAGAAGAATGAGATAAGAAATATTCGAAATTAGAAATTTTAGAATCGTTATTTTCGAAATTATCTCTTTTGCACTTTGAAAATCTATTGGTACGAAAAACTCAATTTTTTAATGACATTATTCAAAATATCAGTTCGACGATAGATGTGGTCTTTTTTAGGGAGGGGGGGGGGGTGACAATACCTCTGAAAAAGAAGCAAGAGGGGGAGGGGGCAAGTTTAGTGACCTGGCTTTCCATGGAAACTCTGATGAATGCGATGTTAATATTCTATACAACCAATCCTTCAGCCACATCATGTAAATTCGTTCCATCTTGCTAAAACCATTTTATTAGGTACCGTTTCATCTGCAAACACAAGGTCAACAGACCTAAGTCGCGTGCTCTCAATTATTCTGACATGATCTTACGACCTTCAAAGCTTTCAACAAGTGGGGCAATCGGACCCAGAGTCAGTTTTCTTTTAATCATTTCCGGACTAACCTTTGGAGGACCTTGGCAATTATACCATTCGAAAGTGAATGTAAAACAACATAAGGGTTTTAAATTCCGTTAGAATCGACCGAATAGTTACGATATTATTGCCAAATAATTCCCGGACTAACCTTGGGAGGACCTTGGCAATTATATCATTCGAAGGAGAATGTTAGACAACATAAGGGTTTCAAATTTTGTTAAAATCGACCGAATAGTTACGATGTTATTGCCAAATAATTCCCGGACTAATCTTGGGAAGACCTTGGCAATTATATCATTCGAAAGAGAATGTAAAACAAAGGCTTCCAAATTTCGTTAAAATCGGCCGAATAGTTACAATGTCATTACAAAAAAAAAAGCAAAGAGGAGACCGATCGACCAACATAGTAAGATGTAGATTAGCTCGCGACTAAAAATCAGCCTAAAACAGGGCAAAATTCCGCAACATCGAAGCTTACTAAAAGTTAGATATTTAGAGAAACATGAGACTAATTCCTATCGAGGTAGCGCTGAACTTCTAGCGTCCGATGGAAGGTATAAACGGACAGAGGAAGAACAGAACCGTCACAGCAGGTATATATGAATCACCCACCCGTCCGGCTACCATTCCGGGGTCGGTTCATGGAACCCTTGTACCCTGGAAGGATGGGCGGTGAGGACGAACCCAACTTCATCTCTCGATGGTAACGGGGAACGAAGTGGAGGAGGGGGGGACTAATCTCCCAACTGATATCATTTAGCACTCCAAGCAAATCCATTGAAGGGAATACTCCCCCCCTTCCCGATCTATTTGAAAGGACCTCCCGGGGCCCTCCTGGAAGAGAGCCCATTGGATACCCTGAAATAAATGGCAGCAAACCGGTTGAATACAAAGCTATGATAGCTGCAGGTTGGTTGGAGAGAAAGTTCTGATGACTGTAGGTGGTTGGTTGGGGACAAAGCTCTGATGGCTACAGTCCGGTTGGGGACAAAGCTCTGATGGCTACAGGCCGGTTGGCGACAAAGCTATGATGTCTGCAGGCCGGTTGGAGACAAAGTTATGGTGGCTGCAGGCCGGTTGGAGACAAAGCTATGATAGATGTAGGTTAGTAGGATACAAAGCTCTGATGGTTGCCGGGTGGTTGGAAACAAAGCTATGGTAGTTGCCGGGCGGTTGAAAACAAAGCTATGATAGTTGCAGGCCGGTTGGAGACAAAGCTATGACGGCCGGTCGGCGACAAAGCTATGGTGTCTGTAGGCCGGTTGGAGACAAAGTTATGGTGGCTGCAGGCCGGTTGGAGACAAAGATTTAATGTTTGTAGGCTGATTGGAGACAAGGCTATGATAGATGCAGGTTAGCAGGATACAAAGCTCTGATGGTTGCCGGGCGGTTGGACCAAAGCTATGACGGCCGGTTGGCGACAAAGCTATGGTGTCTGTAGGCCGGTTGGAGACAAAGTTATGGTGGCTGCAGGCCGGTTGGAGACAAAGATTTAATGGTTGTAGGCTGATTGGAGACAAAGCTATGATAGATGCAGGTTAGCAGGATACAAAGCTCTGATGGTTGCCGGGCGGTTGGAAACAAAGCTATGGTAATTGCCGGGCGGTTGAAAACAAAGCTATGATAGTTGCAGGCCGGTTGGAGACAAAGCTATGACGGCCGGTTGGCGACAAAGCTATGGTGTCTGTAGGCCGGTTGGAGACAAAGTTATGGTAGCTGCAGGCCGGTTGGAGACAAAGATTTAATGGTTGTAGGCTGATTGGAGACAAAGATTTAATGGTTGTAGGCTGATTGGAGACAAAGCTCTGATAGATGCAGGTTGATAGAATACAAAGCTCTGATGGCTGCAAACCAGTTGGACACAAAGCTCTGATGGTTGCCGACCGGTTGGAAACAAAGCTATGATAGTTGCCGGCCGGTTGGCGACAAAGCTATGATGTCTGCAGGCCAGTTGGAGACAAAGATATGGCAGCTCCAGGACGGTTGGAGACAGCTATGATGGCTGCTAGTTGTGCAACTCGCTATTTGCGCTGGCCTTGGCACCTTCCCCCTTGTTGGCCGGGCTAATCATATTAGTAGAAATATGTTCTTGTCCTTTTCTCTTTTCTAGTTGTTTTTCTTTAATGCCATGCTTGGCATGGGCATTTATAGATTGCTCGGGAAGCAAGAACTAAACGCTCACATTGGCAACCAGACCTGTTGTTGCTGCACGGAGGACCGGTTAGACCGGCCAGAACCATTTGAGTCTACCTGCTTTCGCCCTGAGGCTAAATATTTCGATTGTGGTGCCCACCCTCTTCCACCATGCCCCATCCCTCCACAATAAATGATTGAACATAACTTTTCGGGATGTACACACAACACTCACACAGACAGTGACGGGGGATCAATGTAAACATAATTAATTCTACATTCTCTAACCTAATGTATTATATAGAATTAGGATCCTAAATTTTTCAGGGGTTCAAGGATTGTACAGCTAATCCCTTGCTTTCATGCAGTGTATATTCTGTTGCTGTTTGAATGAGCTACCACACATACACACTTGCAGGCTAAATTGCTCGCTAGTACTACCACTTTCCTTCAATTTGATTTCCAAGGTCGATTAGTATGATATGAGGCATTCTACTGCGCATGCGTTCAGCTAATTAAGAAATCTACTTTGCAGCCGTTGAACTAATTAAGCGTTCGACTGCGCAGGCACTGGGCTAATTTAAACCCTGAATATTTAACGAGAGGTTTTGGCGTCTTGCTTCATTTCCTTAAGTAAATTAGTAAATTTGTTTGTGTTAATTTGTCTCTAAGACTTGGACAATTTAGAACTTGACACGACCTTTGGGCATTCATAAGGTACGTCGAAATGTCTTGGCATTGGGCCTCATATTTGCAACTCCACTAAAATAGGCCCAGACGCTTTCCAATCTTTGGTCGAATCAAGTTTGCAAAAGTGGCTTTTACTCTTAAGGAATTGGGACAGGTCAAAGGAGAATAGTGTGGTTTCCACTACCAAGGACTGTCCTCATTTATCTACCCAAGTTATTAAGCTTTCACATAGAATTAATGATTTAGTGACCCTAAAATAATAATAATTATTATTATCATTATTATTATCATCATCATTATTACTAATATTATTATTATTATCTATAAGACACTCAATCCGTTCCTGCGACCTCAACGTTGTTCGCTCATAACTAACGGTCATTCAGGGGTGAGCGTAAACTGCTGGGCGCACGCGGTGAAACGTTTATTCATTGTAAGTATATTATATGAATCTGCCTTCACCCCACAAATAATAATAATCAAGAAGTAAAGATATTTTTGTGCCACAATATAAGAATACCAGGCAATGGATTCGCTGCTAAGATTAAAATTTAAAATCTCAGAAAAAGCAGCCATCGTTAAATTTTTATGAATTTTCTGAACTTCGCCAATTATAATAATTTTAAAAAGGAACTAAATTTCCCTCCTTTCAAAATATCACACTGCTAAAATATAGTTATAGAAGAAGATATATAAAAATAAACTTTCTGAACTTCACCTTTTGTATATATATATATATATATATATATATATATATATATATATATATATATTATTAATTAATCGATTCATTGGAATGGCCAGGGGTTCTCCATTGGCTCTCGTTTGAAAACAGTTTTTTTGTGATCATAAAAAAAACTGGCTAGAAAGCTTTTCTTCACAATTCAAATCAATTATGAACTTCACCATTTTGTTTTTTTATATTATAAAAGAATTATTCGAAATAACTTTGCTAAAAAAACATAAGTCATAACCAAACTAAGATGAAATTATTATTCAAATACTCAAAAAAATCCCCTTCTTAAATTATAGAGTTAGTGAAGTGATGATGATGATGATGATGATGATGATGATGATAATCAAACCATATGCATCTGTATTTATTTGCGACACGACTTTTTATCCCGGGCAACGCCTGGTACCTAGACTAGTTATTATTATTAACACGGGGTTAATTCCTAATGGTGGCCTACTTAGATTTTGCTAAAATTTCTTATAGAAATTCTATATAGTTAGTAAGGGCAGGTTAGGGTATCATTGGTTCCATTGTAACTTCAGAGACCCACACACCCGGTGCAATACCCCCAAAAGATCGAAAACGTGGGGAGAAGACTAAAGCAAAATACAACAGGGTGGGTTAAAAAGAGAGTGAGTTGGGGGATGCATTTCTGTGAGACCTCCTGACGAGAAGAGGGTGAAAAATAAAAGGGGGGAGTGGGGTTGCAGGTCAGGTCAAAAGGTCAATGAATGCAATCGCAACAGGGGATAAAATAATGGATTATTTAATTTCCGCAACACCAAGAATTGCGATGCGGACCGAACGCAGCTTCCATAGGAAATTTGATCCATTAAGGGAAGACACAACATTCGAAATTACAGTCAATGATGATAATAAAGACAAGATTTTATAATGATGGTAATGATAATAAGATTAATAATGGTAATGATAATAAGATAAATAATAATAATAATGACAATAAGATCAATAATTAGAATAATAAGATTAATAATAATGATAATAAGATCAATAATAATAATTAGGAGATTAATAATACTAATAGTATTTATAATAATAGTAATAATAATGATACAAATAATAATAAGATTAATAATAATAATATAGAATTTTATTAATAAATCACCAGAAACTTGTGTAATCCAACCAAGATATTTCCTAAGCGGGGAGACTCCGTAAATAAGTTGTGCCACTCCTCCTTCGCTTCGTAGGTGAAAGGTACATAAAGATCAGAATGACTGGAAATGCCAAGGGCACCAGAGGCCAGTCCTCGTTAAAGGCGGGGGGGTCTACAGCAACCAGGAATCATAAAACCTTGTCAGTTCCGCACCAGGTGTATGAGTACCCGGAACAGATGAGAGAGGCGTTGTGAAGACGAGAATGGAAATGAATGAGAGCGGTGTTGTGATCGGTTATATGCATAATTGTGTGGGTTGAGAATCAGCGCATCCGCCCAATGGGCATCGAGGTCATGACGCCGCTGATCATTTTGTTTCCGAGCTCGTTGGGATGGACCCCGGCTCAGACGTCAGAAATCCAAAGCTACATCCACAATACGAAGGAAAACACCCCTATCCGAGGAAAGAAATAGGGGGGGGGGGTGTAAAGAAATCCCCTAACCTCTAAGGGACAGAGGGGATAACCCTAACAACCCCCCCTAACCCCTAAGGGGCAGAAGGATAACCCTAACAAACCCACCTAACCCCTAAGGGGCAGAAGGATAACCCTAACAAAATCTCTAACCCCTAAGGCAATAACAAAACCCTGTAGTTAATTACTGGCGTCAGTGGATTTCGATCCCTCGTGGGGCATATTGACCCCCAGGGTGTGAAGGAAATACCCAGCACAGATATAAACACCCGAAGAAACAATGAAAAGAAAATCGACAGAACTGGAAATGCGCCTCCAGCAGGGAAAGTGAAGAGCGCTTCGTGAAATTGGTCGAGTCCAGCAAAAATAAATGAATTTGGGGCAGGAGGGAAAACGGGGGAGACACGGGAAAGTACGTCATTCCCTCTATCCTGCCCCCCCCCCCAATCCAAAGACCATTCTAATCCCGACCATTCCTACCACAATTAAACAAGCTTACCCCGAATAACTAAATGAATACAGAAAGATACAATATATTTCACTGTTGCTTAAAGGCATAACCTTTCAGATAGAGCAAATAACGACACAAGTGTCGGCACCACTTGCCAGTGACTCGAGCGCGGAGAAGAGAGCTTCAATAACCACCGACGACTCAACACCAACTGAGTCGCGACCGGGATTAAGTGTGGCTCAATTGACGATTGGTTAGTGCAATCTGGATTCCTTTGGTTGTGATTGTTGCCTATCAACGTCTTGGTATCCGTGTCACTGAGTTCTCTGATTCGCATCTACCAGCGTAAAAGTTATCCATAAATGTATATTCATTTATTTCCCTCGTTTTGGGGGTCATATTTAACTTGTTTATCTTGTCTTTCCCTAACCCCCACTTCGGGATATATAGCTTAGTTAGCTAAGCCTAGAGTCGTATTAAGGGCTTTCGTCATATTATAGAGTGTGGACAGAAGGTAATTTCAGACAGCTACTTAAATCCATCGGACCTTGGAAACATGAAATCTCCTGCCTCTAAGACCCAGACCCGGCCAAGCCCATCTGGTAAATGCTCCAAGAGTCGCACGCTGCTTATAAGCTGGATCCCACAAACCTTCAGTGTATGTTAAGCTTATCTATATTTCTGAGAGCATAAAATAGACATCCTTGAATCTATTTGCTATCAAGAAGGATATTGGACAACCCTTTCATAACCCTGTAAACTAACAAGGTAGGGTACATCCGGTAGCTCCTAGTAGAAACTTTTCTCAATCCAGCAAACCTAACTTTTGCTCCAGACTAAAATCTTATACAAATACTCGTAATTGCATCATTTAAGTAACTTTTCCCAACGCCTGAATAGCGTACAGAGGATATTTGGTTTGTCCTGACATGAGGCACGTAACTGGTTGGTGACAGACAGCTAAATAAGAGGCCTACCAGTTCCCCTACAAATTTGTCTAGCGGGATTGAGCTTACCAAAGTGAGGCTATTTTGGATATGTTAGATTTGGTGTTGATAAATACTACCTCGCCCTTCTAAATTCTACCTTTGCTCTTCTTAGATATTTTAGATTCTAAAGATTTGGGCATTCAAACCAATCTTGCACGAACCCAGTCTTGTTGGGAGGTTTATTGAAGTTCATCAAAGCATTGACTGCATTAACACTTGGAAAATGTAAGAACGATGGAAATAATCATCCTGCATATTCACGTGGCCGGCCTATTTTTAATCGATCTATAAGTTACTATGTCGGTCTGTAGGTCGTCGGTCGGTCGGTAACCATTTTCCTTTTAATGAGGTTTTTTGCAATAATATCGTAACTATTCGGTCGATTCCAACGAAATTTGAAACCCTTATGTTGTTTTACATTATCTTTCGATTGATACAATTGACAAGGTTGTTTTAAGGTTAGTACGGGAATTATTTTGCAATAACATCGTAACTATTTTGCCGATTCTAACGAAATTTGAAACCCTTATGTTGTTTTTACATTCGCTTTCGATTGATATAATTGCCAAGGTCCTCCCAAGGTTAGCTAGGGGATTATTTGGCAATAACAACGTAACTATTCGGTCGATTCCAACGAAATTTGAAACCCTTATGTTGTTTTACAATCTCTTTCGATTGATATAATTGCTAAGGTCATCCCAAGGTTAGTACGGGAATTATTTTACAATAACATCATAACTATTCCACCGATTCTAACGAAATTTGAAACCCTTATGTTGTTTTACATTCTCTTTCGAATGATATAATTGCAACGTCCTCCCAAGGTTAGTAAGGGAATTATTGACAGTTTTGAAGGTCATATGGTCATAAGTCAGAATAATTAAGAGCATGTGACTTAGGTCTGTTCACCTTGTTATAAAAAGATATTAACATTGACACTAACCTAAACATACTTTCAAGCCAAAAATTAATATGATCAAATTCATAAACCTACAAAAATATTGGCACTAGTTAGCTTTAAGGATCCTAGTATAATAAGATCAGATGTTACAGAGGGTGACCTAGTAAATGAAGAGCAAATTAACTGTAACTTGAACATCATCATCATCAGCATCACTAACTCTATAATTTAAGAAGGGGATTTTTTTGAGTATTTGAATAATAATTTCATCTTAGTTTGGTTATGACTTATGTTTTTTATCAAAGTTATTTCAAATAATTATTTTATAATATCCAAAAACAAATTGGTGAAGTTCAGAAATAAATATAAGTATCGAAATTTTGTGAATTTTTTAAAACCCAAAGAATTACAAATGGTGAAGTTCAGAAAATTTATTTTTATATATCTTCTTCTATAACTATATTTTACCAAAGTGATATTTTGAAAAGGGGGAAATTTAGTTTAGAGTTCTTTTTTAAAATTATTATAATTAGCGAAGTTCAGAAATTTGATAAAAATTTAACCATGGCTCCTTTTTTTAGATTTTAATCTTAGTAGCGAAGCGCAAACTCCGCCTGTAGGGGGGAGTGGCGAAGCCATTGCCTGGTTTTTCTATTATTTTGTGTAATGTTTTTCGCTCTTAAGTCAATCAAGCTCCTCAAAGTGTGAGATTGTCCTAAAACAGGTTCATGTACCATTCAAGTGTGATCTGCAAGCACGATTCTGCTTAAGCGTGAGATCTAAATTTTTAAAATATAAAATAATGGTCTTTGTGATGGAGTAAAGAGAGTCGTGACTTGAAATTATTGACATTTCCTTAACGTAGATTAAAATAGGTAAGATTAAAAAAAAAATAGCAAGGGATTCTAAGAACCTCTGCTCTTATTAGGAATGTCTTCGGGCGATTTATGCTAGATATGTCACTAGAAACTTTCCAATCTCATTTCCGTAAGGGGCACGGCGATTTGCTCTCCTGGCCGCCGTGCTGACGGGACTCAGCGCCCCGTCCGGCCCCAAGTTGGCATTCTTTTTCTCCTTCTGCTAACCCCTACTTCGTCTTCTGTACCAATTCTCTTTGACCCTACATCGTCCTTCCATCTACGTTTGTTTGTCGATCTCGGTGTATCAGAGCTGTCCCTCAGGGGGCGCGACCCTTTAGCTGGGCCTGCCTGT
Source organism: Ceratothoa steindachneri (assembly GCA_963969495.1). NCBI lineage: Eukaryota > Metazoa > Arthropoda > Malacostraca > Isopoda > Cymothoidae > Ceratothoa > Ceratothoa steindachneri. Next base: position 99,015,098 of record OZ018329.1, read on the forward strand.
GTTGGTAGGTGGGTGCCTGAGCCGCCGTGGCGCTCTTGGAAGTCTTTGCTTCACCAACAGGTAAATTTCCGAGGCTGGCCGGCCATTTTTAAAACGATGTTTGAGTCAGGGGTCGACGGGCTTACCCTCTTGGTTAGGCCGGCGCTCCGACGGTAGACAGCGACTGCGCTGCGCGAGTTCGCACCCACTTTTATACTCTACTTTATATGGGTAATAATAAAAAAATCGTCTTTCTCGTACTACGCCTGTCAATAAGTCCTCTTTTCCGCGTTTGTTAGATCCCTTCGCAGAAGAAATAGATCCTGATTTCGATTATCCTCGTTTTCTAGTGCTGAATTCCAGTTCCGGGTCTCCGCTTTCTAAATTGGACGTGTTTGATTTGAAGGAGGAGTTTGAGTCCCGCTGTGGTGCGCCCCGCCGTATGCGGGCCGTTGCAGTGGCAATTTAGTGGTTGAGGTATCTTCGCGAGAGCAGCGTGGCGCCGTGCGGGATTTGTCCTCCCTTTCGGAGATCCCAGTTTCGGTTGTCCCCCGCCCTCGCCTTAATTTGTTAAGGGAGTGATTCGCCCCAACGAATTATTGCAATATGATGTTTCGAGACTAAAAGATAAACTTTCGTCCCAGAGGGTTATGGACCTTTATAGGGTTTCTAAGTCTGTTGGTCCCGTTAAGGTTTCTACGAGTATGCTCATTGTTACCTTTGAGTGTCAGGATCTGCCTAGTTTGTTCATGCTGGTTATCTTCGTGTCCCGTTATGTCGAGCTCCTCAGACGTTGTTTTAATCGCCACCAGTTTGGCCATATGAGCAGCAATTGTAGGCAGGATCGTCGCTGCGTGGCCTGTGCCTTGGCGTACCATGGCTCCTCTTGTGGAAATCATGAATGATGCGCCAATTGTCCTGTATTCCTTTTTGAGAATGAGGTCCTGGCTCTTCGAGACTCCCTCAGGCTGGACTTTCGTGAGGCTCGCCGTAGGGTGCAGGCGCAGCTCACCCGCTCCGGCCGTCTCTTCTCTGACGTCCTCCAGGAGGCGGGGTCCCGCCGTCCTTCTCCTGGTCGTCTCACTCCTCCTTTGTCTTCTCGAGGTCCCTCTGTTGCTCCTTCTTCCCTACCTTTGGTCTCTCGTCGCAGTTCCTGTGTAAGGGAATGGTCACTTCCCCCCCCCCCTCGTTCACTCTTGGTGCAGTTCCAAGGCGGTCACCGCAAAGACATCCGGCCGAAGGCATCGGCGGGTCCCGCGTGACCGCAGCACTGCCCCAGACCGTGCCATGAAAGAGGTCACCCCCCCCCCATCGTTCACTCGTGATGCAGTCCCAAGGCGGTGGTTACCACAAGGACATCCGCCCCAGGCATCGGCGAGGCGAAAGTTTGACCACTGGGTGGCATAACTAGGGGCCATGTAAGACCCTAAAGGTCAAAAAGGTAAAGATCTCCCCCCCAGGAGAGTGAGATCCAGTTTCACGTCGAACAAGAAATTGGAGACGGTTTTCTCCCAACCTCGATGGCTAACGAGGAGCAGATGTTTGACTTCGTGGGAAAGACCGTTTGGGAAGAGAACTCTCCTGGGGCCGTCCTCAAGCTCCCCCCCCTTACCACTCCCCCAGTGGGGGTGCGAGGTATAAAGGAGGAACTCTGAGGAAAATCTAGGTAGTATACGTCAGGCCAGGTGACGAAGTCCTCGGTTCCCAAAACCGGGCTACCTTAGACTGGATAGGTAGTATACGTCAGGCCAGGTGACGAAGTCCTCGGATCCAAAACCGAGCTACCTAGACTGGATAAGGTAGTATACGTCAGTCTCTAGGTGACGAAGTCTTCGGATCAAACCGAACTACCGAGACTAGAGAGGTAGTTTACTTGTGTCGCCAGACCAAGAAGCACCCTGCAAGAGAGGCAGGGCTACCTACCTTAAGGGACTAAGAAAAAGCTCATCCTTGAGCTAAGTCCCTGGTTGTCAAACCAAACAATAAGTGAACTTTGGTAAGTTCGACTTACTCTCGCCAGAGAGATTCCTCATATCCTGGTGCACATTAAATACCAGAGGTATTCCTCGTCTTTGAGGAATTAAGAAGAAGAAGGAAAAGGCTCCCCCTCGAGCCCGTTATTCGGTGGCCACACCAAACTGTAAGTAACTTATTCTCGCCAGAGAAACCCCCCTCCGTCATCCTCGCCCGTGAAGAAGACCCTCCCCGAGTTCAGTCCTCGTCCATAAGGAAATTAGTAACGAAGGAAAAGCTCCTCCTCGAGCTCGTTACTCGGTGATCACACCGCACTCCAAGTAAGCTTGATTCAAGAACCAAGTTCGACTCACTCTCGCCAGAGAGACCACGACTGCCTGGGTGTTACATAGAGCACCGTATTGGTTCTCGTCCTTGAAGAACCCTTCCCCCCCCGGAAGAACGCGTGGACCCCCCAGCTGCTACCCTCGCCAAGACGACCGTGGAATTCCGCCCATCTACACGCGTCAAGTGTAAATATTTCTGAGGCCCTTTAAACTCCACGAGTCCGTAAGCCTAATTCTAATATTATTGTTTTGTCTAGAGAAAACGTGAACTTAATTTTGTGGGTCAACTAATTTAATTAATTCTTGTTTATAATAATATTTAGAGTATTGCTGTAGTTAAAGTATAAAGGTTGTGTATTCAATTGGTTAAAGATAAAAATATAAGTTTATTTTGGGAATTAGTGGGCGTTTCTTTTATATCCTGACGTGTTTGGTAAAGGCTCAGTTCATTAAGATATTCTTATAATATCAATATATTAGACACTCTTAGCACTCTTAGAATAGAACAAAAAGGAGGGGCATTCTACGACACTAACTAAATAAAAGAGGTGTCAGAGGAGGTCAGTAGGGTTCTAGCAGAAAGAATTCTACGACATAATTAAAGTGGTGTCAGGTTTTGTAGGTTATTATTAGAAAGAACCCAGCAGTGTCTAATTAGGAAAGAGCCAACACGTAAAGGAAGATCAGGAACAAGAGAATAATTGACGAGAGGAAAATTGGTAGAGTTAGGGGTGGTAACAATATAAAGGTAATTGGCAGGTCAAGTGGTAAATTTGTTGTCGGGAGTGATATTTCAATCAGCATAGTAGTGGGATTAAGGGTAAGTTATGCTGAGCGCTACCTGGTGATTGGCGGCATAATTATCTGAAAATACAGAAAGGAAAAATCGACGGACCAACACGAAATGGATCCAGTCAAAAGATTTTACCAACAAGCCCAAAGTCTGGGACTTGAAGGCACAGAAATGCATGACTACGTCATGGCAGAATTAAGAATAGATTGTGTAGAAGAAGAAAGAATTTGGGATATAGAAAAGGAACAAGAATTAATAAAGTTTGAGAGAGAAAAAGAGGATATAATAAGAGAGGATACAAGAGAACGTGAATTAATGGAAATATGGATGAACCGGAATAGTGAAGAATCCCGAATACAGCGGAAAATAGAAACAGAGGAAAGAAGAATGCTGAGAGGAGGTAAAACAAGCGAAAGAATAATATTGTTGAAAAGAGAAGCACAAGAATTCAGAATAAGGATAGAAATGGAAGATGAAGAAAGAAGACTAAAGATAAAGCTGGAAGATGAAGAAAGAAGAACTCAACGGGAAAACGAAATAGCGAAAGCAGAACAAGAAGCCGAGGAAAGGAGAATGCAGATGGAAAAAGAGTCAAAAGAGAGGAGAATAAAGATTAAAAAAGAAATAGATGAAAGGAGAATGAAGAGGGAAATAGAACGTGCTCAAGCGGAAAGAGAAGAGAGAGAAGAAAAGGAAAGATTGCTCGCACTCGAAAGAGCACCTATCGAGAATCTCATAGAGGCCGAGGAAGTTGTAGCCCGGCCTGGACCTAAGAAAGGACCATCGAGGGAAACCCAGCCAATTGGGGTAACGATGGAAGAAGTAGGAAGTAGGGATGAGGTACCAGCAGGAGTACCTAAAGGAAACCCTACGAGGAGAACCCAGCCAAATGGGGTTATCTGGGAAGAAGAAGAAGGTAGGGTAGAGGTACGAGCAGGTGTACCTGAGGAACTACCTACTAAGAGAAGTGAGTCAAATGAGTTGACAAGGAAGGAGGAAAGAGGTGCTATGGCTATGCACCCAGGTAAGACTAATCAAATGGTAGACGCGGATGAGTATCCCCTACCCCTAGTAGTCTCCTCCCCGAACGGAACGTCCACGGAGTTACCGCTAAATCGCCAAGTCGTAGTGAGCGCCAAGCCCATTAACGACCTCGCGGGGAAAAATTTTCTCGATCCCCAAAGATCGAACCCAGACACGAGCTTCCCGTGTACCTGGTTAAAGGAGAGCTATGGGACCTACGCTCCCATCAATTATGCCCCGCTGCAACAGGCCGCTCAAGCCTTAATGTTCAATTTAAATGTAGTCAAGTACCATAATATGGGTAAGTCGAGTAGGTTAAAATACCGCTACCATTTAGTAACATACTGGGGTAGACTCGATAACCCGAATGGCCGACTCAGGCGCGGTAGAATAATGGTCACAGAGCACCATTTTAGGATCAGCTACCTCAAAGGAGCCGATAAAGGACAGCTGCTCTATAGGCGGAGACGAAATACCATTGAGGGTTATTTCAGCACCTAATGAGCGTGAAACCATGTTTTCATTTGTTGTTCGTGTAAATATTTATCGGTAGGATTTAAGTTCTCAAAAACTTAGAAATGTAAGGAAGTAGCTTGTTTTGTTGTTTTTTTTTATGGGTAATCGATGAATTAAGGTTTTGTTATGTTCATGTAAAATTGTAAATCGAGTGTCTAGCTCGACACACTGCCGGTGTAAACGCGCGCGTGGGCGCTCAGATGTAAGGAAACTTAAGGTATGGGAGGGCTCAAAGAAATACAACTTTGCTAAGCTCGACTAGGTTGAGTAAGTTGTTTTGAGTTCCCGGGAGCATCCCCCGCCCCCCCATTATTTTCTTCGGTGGGAGGTGTGTAAGGGAATGGTCACTTCCCCCCCCCCCTCGTTCACTCTTGGTGCAGTTCCAAGGCGGTCACCGCAAAGACATCCGGCCGAAGGCATCGGCGGGTCCCGCGTGACCGCAGCACTGCCCCAGACCGTGCCATGAAAGAGGTCACCCCCCCCCATCGTTCACTCGTGATGCAGTCCCAAGGCGGTGGTTACCACAAGGACATCCGCCCCAGGCATCGGCGAGGCGAAAGTTTGACCACTGGGTGGCATAACTAGGGGCCATGTAAGACCCTAAAGGTCAAAAAGGTAAAGATCTCCCCCCCAGGAGAGTGAGATCCAGTTTCACGTCGAACAAGAAATTGGAGACGGTTTTCTCCCAACCTCGATGGCTAACGAGGAGCAGATGTTTGACTTCGTGGGAAAGACCGTTTGGGAAGAGAACTCTCCTGGGGCCGTCCTCAAGCTCCCCCCCCTTACCACTCCCCCAGTGGGGGTGCGAGGTATAAAGGAGGAACTCTGAGGAAAATCTAGGTAGTATACGTCAGGCCAGGTGACGAAGTCCTCGGTTCCCAAAACCGGGCTACCTTAGACTGGATAGGTAGTATACGTCAGGCCAGGTGACGAAGTCCTCGGATCCAAAACCGAGCTACCTAGACTGGATAAGGTAGTATACGTCAGTCTCTAGGTGACGAAGTCTTCGGATCAAACCGAACTACCGAGACTAGAGAGGTAGTTTACTTGTGTCGCCAGACCAAGAAGCACCCTGCAAGAGAGGCAGGGCTACCTACCTTAAGGGACTAAGAAAAAGCTCATCCTTGAGCTAAGTCCCTGGTTGTCAAACCAAACAATAAGTGAACTTTGGTAAGTTCGACTTACTCTCGCCAGAGAGATTCCTCATATCCTGGTGCACATTAAATACCAGAGGTATTCCTCGTCTTTGAGGAATTAAGAAGAAGAAGGAAAAGGCTCCCCCTCGAGCCCGTTATTCGGTGGCCACACCAAACTGTAAGTAACTTATTCTCGCCAGAGAAACCCCCCTCCGTCATCCTCGCCCGTGAAGAAGACCCTCCCCGAGTTCAGTCCTCGTCCATAAGGAAATTAGTAACGAAGGAAAAGCTCCTCCTCGAGCTCGTTACTCGGTGATCACACCGCACTCCAAGTAAGCTTGATTCAAGAACCAAGTTCGACTCACTCTCGCCAGAGAGACCACGACTGCCTGGGTGTTACATAGAGCACCGTATTGGTTCTCGTCCTTGAAGAACCCTTCCCCCCCCGGAAGAACGCGTGGACCCCCCAGCTGCTACCCTCGCCAAGACGACCGTGGAATTCCGCCCATCTACACGCGTCAAGTGTAAATATTTCTGAGGCCCTTTAAACTCCACGAGTCCGTAAGCCTAATTCTAATATTATTGTTTTGTCTAGAGAAAACGTGAACTTAATTTTGTGGGTCAACTAATTTAATTAATTCTTGTTTATAATAATATTTAGAGTATTGCTGTAGTTAAAGTATAAAGGTTGTGTATTCAATTGGTTAAAGATAAAAATATAAGTTTATTTTGGGAATTAGTGGGCGTTTCTTTTATATCCTGACGTGTTTGGTAAAGGCTCAGTTCATTAAGATATTCTTATAATATCAATATATTAGACACTCTTAGAATAGAACAAAAAGGAGGGGCATTCTACGACACTAACTAAATAAAAGAGGTGTCAGAGGAGGTCAGTAGGGTTCTAGCAGAAAGAATTCTACGACAGTCCCGTTAAGGTTTCTACGAGTATGCTCATTGTTACCTTTGAGTGTCAGGATCTGCCTAGTTTGTTCATGCTGGTTATCTTCGTGTCCCGTTATGTCGAGCTCCTCAGACGTTGTTTTAATCGCCACCAGTTTGGCCATATGAGCAGCAATTGTAGGCAGGATCGTCGCTGCGTGGCCTGTGCCTTGGCGTACCATGGCTCCTCTTGTGGAAATCATGAATGATGCGCCAATTGTCCTGTATTCCTTTTTGAGAATGAGGTCCTGGCTCTTCGAGACTCCCTCAGGCTGGACTTTCGTGAGGCTCGCCGTAGGGTGCAGGCGCAGCTCACCCGCTCCGGCCGTCTCTTCTCTGACGTCCTCCAGGAGGCGGGGTCCCGCCGTCCTTCTCCTGGTCGTCTCACTCCTCCTTTGTCTTCTCGAGGTCCCTCTGTTGCTCCTTCTTCCCTACCTTTGGTCTCTCGTCGCAGTTCCTCCGTTGCGCCCTCTCCTTTGTCATTGGTCTCTTCTCATGTTCTTCTCTCTTTCGCCAACCGTGAGATCGACCGAGTTGAGACGCTGGAGGATATCCGGCAGTTCCTCCCGTTCCTTTGCCTCAGCGCAAACGGAAGGGTTCCTCCTCACCCCATTCGGAGACCAAGCGCGCTGCCTCTGATGAGGCTGGTCTGGCCCCCGAGTCGGTTGTTGATGCTCCTCTGTTTTGATGCTTTCTCCTCCCCGGTCTTCGCTGGCGTCTCCGCACCAGCGTTTCGCTCTTCCTCACACCGACTACGTGGCTGGAATACGGGCAGCTCTTCGGGCTGCTTGGCAAAGAAGATGGGAGACGGTCGAAGGGAACTTAAAGTTGCGTGCCATTGCGCCGCGACTGTTCTCATAGACCTACCCCCAATGCCGCGAAGGCTTCAGGTTGCTTTCTGTCGTCTCCGAATTAGGCGCACTCGCAGGATGCACCGCCATTTGATGGAGCGCTCGCCAGCGCCCAACTGTTAAGACTGCGTTGTCACCCAGACTGTTCGGCACATTCTTGTTGAGTGTCCCAGTCTGGGCGATCTCCGCGCACGTTACCTGTCCCGGTACCGGGATGGGTGGGGTCGCTACCACCTGTTCCTTGTGCTCGGGACGAGTTCGTGCACATTGACTGGTGGACTTAAAGACTTTTGGGGGAGGCCGGCCTTCTCCCCTTTATTTAACTATGTTTTTTTTTGTTATTGTTGTTTTCTTTGTAGGTAGCACGCTCCTGCCCTGGGGGGAGGGGGCCCTCCCCTCGATGCCGGAGCTTGTTTCCTAGTTGTTGCCATTTTCTCTTTATATTTTTGTGTTTTCATATTCTTAATTTAAAGTAGCCTAGTGCTAGGCTCTCGTGATTGCGGCGACTTATGCCCGAGTAGGCAATCGCCAGATAGGCTCCTAAAATTATAAAAAATATTTCCAATCTCATCTAGATTTAATTTGTTAGAAATATTCAAAGTGTTTAAAGAAGCTGAAGTAATTATGAATAAATACTTTTTATTTTTATTTTCCTCGGAAAATTCCTAATATATCAATGTTTTATTTCGTAAATATCAATGTATTTCCCGTTCCCAACTTGTAAATCACATAATCGAGTAGATCTGACCGGTATAGAGCGCAGTGAATAGCACTTGGGTAGCACCAAGTAGTTCACCATAATAATTCTACCAGCCTTTGTACGTCTCCTTTATTACTTAAAGGCGGTTTTTCTATGGTTCACCGGCCTTTGTACTTCTCCTTTATCAATTAATGATGGCTTCTCTTTTACTATAGCAGCCTTTATTCTTTTCCTTTACCACTTAAAGATGGCTTATCTATAATTTAAGAGCCTTTGTACTTATCCTTTATCACTTAAAGATGGCTTATCTATATTTTACCAGATGATTTATGTATAATTTGCTAGCCTTTTTCCCTCTCTTTTATCATTTAGAGTTGGCCTATCTATACTTTACTAGTATTTATAACTAATGATGGCTTATCTACACTTAAACAGCCTTCGTACCTCTTCTTTATCATCTAAAGATGTCTTCTCTATACTTTACCATCCTTCCTACCTCTCTTTATCACTTAAAGATGGCTCATCTATACTTTACTCGCCTTTGTACCTCTCATATATCACTTAAAAATGACTTCTCAATTATTTATCAGACTTTGTACTACTCCTTTATCACATAGATATAGCTTAGCTATACTTCACTAGCCTTTGTTCCTCTCCTTTATCACGTAGATATAACTTACTTATCTATATTTTACTAGCCTTTATACCGCTCCTTTATCACGTAGATATAGCTTATCTATACTTTACACTTTGAGGATAAAGCGACATAATCTTTTGAAGTACTTGCAACTAGTAATTTATATACTATTAAATTATTTACCATTTTTATGGTTATATCTATTTGTCTGCGGGATTATCCTCATTAGGAGTCCTTTTTATCCCTCTTTAACATTCGCAAGCTACATATTTCGCACTGCAGGAAACCTTTTCTCAATATATGCAAATCGCTTAAATTTCGAAATTATTTGGCGCAAGAATAGGCCAGCCATTCAGAGAAGGAAGTGCGGTTGTTGGCCATCCATAAGACCTTGACATTCCAAGAGATCCTGCTTCATGTAGGGCTGGACGTAGTTGTTGTTGAGATCTGAGATCCTATTGGCTGGTAGAAAAGTCATTGTTCAATTTGCCTACTTAATTTGCCTTATGGCTTGTAGATGCAGTTTATGGCGTGAGTGTTGCCTTGGATGGCCTCTGAGAGGCCCTGTTTGAAGCTTTATCTGTACCTTTTTTGTTATCGGGTGACTGTAATGCTTTCCGTGTGTTCACTCTTGTAGTGGTAAAGGAAGTCCCACTCTGAGTGATTATCGTTTAATAAAGCTTAGTTTTAAACAATAATGCTCCGAGTTGTTACCATCAGCCACTGGTTATTTCTCGATTTGGGGCCTATCACGGAACTTATATTGGATGATCCAGGGAAATGGGACCAATAAATAAATCCATATATATTTAATATTTTATTTCCTTCATAATATATATATATATATTCATCGTAACAAGTTTTGTTAAAAACGACTGCTAATTTTGCGTTTGTGATTCTTTTATTACATCTTTGAATTTGTCTTAGATTTGCCTTTATATCTGGATTGAGTCCATGTATAAGTTCTCCAAAGTTCATTATAGCACGATTTCGAAATTATAGCGAGGGAATAGAAGATTCCTTAGTTAAAAACCACTTTATTTATCTGACGCGTTTCGTTACAACTCGTAACATCTTCAGAGATACAAGAAAATACGAGAGAAAATTATAAGAATTGTTTTATATATCATGGATAGACGGTAAACGTACAGACGAACATAGAAGTCACTCAGGTAGGGTGCCCTGGCAAACTCCTTGACAGGGTGGGACAAGTCAAAAGCGCAGGTAGAAGATTAAATTTGCGGTCGTATCCAGATAGATAAATGACCTGGATACCCGAGATTAGCTCTCTCGTGCGTTTCTATTCCGATTCTTGTTGCTAAGTTGTATTCCATTTGAATTGAATTGCATATTAATTTTTGGTTGTTTTTCTTGTATGTGAATGGCTTCTAGAAATAGTAGTTGTCGCCGATCAGGTGCGGAGTCGATAATTTTAGTCTTCTCTTCTAACATTTTTCTGCTGAGAATTACTGCATGGTTTTGGCTGGTATGGGTTTTTTTTTTTTGGGGGGGGGTGCCATTCTTTAGGTTGTAGGTCATTCTTCGTGATAAGTTTGTTTCAGTCATACCAATATATGAGTCGGGGAGGAGCTTGCAGTCTCCTAGGTTGCATTTATACTCATACATTACATGGGTGTTTTGCTTAGGTTCAGATTTCGGCCTCAGATTGTTTTTCATGATGAGGGTGGCGGTTCGTCTAGTTTGATAGTATATAGTAAGCGATATATTTTGTTCAGTATTCGTAGGTTGTATCGATCGGTTGATAATTGCCTTGATTATCCTTTTGTCTGTTCGGTACGCCGTGTTTATGGTATTTTTATAAAGAGTTTTATGTTGTTTTCTCTGTTATTGTTTCCGTTGTTATTCTCTTCTGTGAGGTAGAATTGGTCCATTTTCTTTTTGATAGCTGCCTGTATTTCATGGTTGCTGAATCCATTGTTGACGAGTACTTGTGTAGCTCTCTATCTCATTATGCGTATCTTTCCATGTATGGCAGTGAGTGAAGGCGCGGTTGATATAAGCGTTAATTACACTTTTCTTGTATCGTTGAGGACATTCACTCTCTGCATTTATGCAGAGGCCTGGATTGGTGGTTTTTAACGTATACTTTAGTTGTGATTTTGTAATTGTTTAAAGTAGTTAAGGTGTCAAGAAATGGGAGTTGGTTGTCCTGGCTTCTTTCAACTGTATAATTGAGGGACGAGCATTCTTTAAATACTTGTTGGAGTGTTTGTATTTCTTCTTCCGTTTCTACATTAATGTAAATATCATCTATGTATTGGCACAGAATCAGCCTCAGTGGTCTTTGTTATATAGGTTCTATAGCGTTATCAACTTGAATTTTTACCGATATTTAGTCAAAAATTTTGAAATTTTACATTTATTTTGGGTTTTTTTTTACCTCAGCTACTAATTTTGTATATTTTTATATTTTATTTTAGAATATTTAATATGCCAAAATATACAGATTTACAGAGAAATCATGGTATTCTTGGTTGTCGGTGTAGATAGAGGGGAGTAGGAAAAGGGGCAAAGAAAAAATAATAGCGTAGGCGAGTTGCGAACAGCTTCCCGCGTCGCTGGACCACTGTTAGCCAGCGGCGAATCCACTCCGCCATCCTGAGTCTCAAAAAGAAGCTTATTCAAACGAAACTTTTAACCCGCTCGCCTTCACTTCTCGTACGCTATAATGGCCAAAGAACTCTTGTGGTCTGAATATGAAGATATTTGTAGCAATAAAGTTCGTTGCAAAATATTTTTAAGAATAATAGCAAAAAGTGTTCAGTAAACACTTCAGCCCCACCCGTAAACGCCGAAGCTATTAATCCTAAGCAAGAAATTAATATAATCAGCATTAGTCCCATGGATTGTCAATATGCTAATAACTGCACCACCGATGATATAAATGTAACAAATGAAAGCAATGATCAAACAAATTCTACTAGAGAAATTGAAAATCACAACCAGTTTCAACAGCATCCCTCTCAGAAATGTTTGATTCTGATATACTAGCTTCAATCAACCACTCACAAATTGGTTAAACTCCAGTGAAAATTTGTAGTAATTCTGTTGTAATTTCAGGGTAAAAAGTTATTCAAAAGTGAAGGCACAAAGGAACTATTAATCCTATTGACAAATTTATTCAGACAACAAATGAGGAGAAATTTAAAGTGATTCAACGGAATTGGGCTCAATTCTTCTACAAGGTAAGTTTCCAAATTAAACATGATTGAGAATACGGTAAATTATGTATTTTTATTATCAATATCTTAGATTATCTGGAGTTTCATTAAACATCACTAATATAGTTCCTATTTTTAAGTTTCGATTTATAGTTCAACTAGAAATTTGACTTGCTTAAAAGATCACCTAAATATATCTATACATTAAATTTTGTATGAAAAATAGAGTAAAATTCATTATTTTTATTTACTTCTAGAGTCGTATTCCTTTTCGAGTTGCTGATGATGATACATTCCAAAATGCATTAGAAGCAACAAGATGTGGGCTGAAGCACACACGAGTGCTAACTAGGAAGCAGCTTGCTGGTCCACTGCTAGATGAAGCTTATACATAAGTAAATACAGAAATGAGGATACTATTTAAATACAAAATGTGTGTCGTTTCACAATGATCCAATTATGGCCAGTACTATACATTGTGAAGGAAAATCATGTCCACTTGATTGTGTCTGTGCAGGAAGTCAGAGCAAAACTGCAGACTATTGTTTTGAACTAGCAAAGATCAGCATTTTAAAAGCAGAGACTGAGTATGGAGCAATTCTTTTTGGATTTGTGTCAGATAATGAAGCAAAAATGATACTCCTTCGTAAGAGTAGTTTTTCTTAAACAAAGCTAAAATCATTTTCTTTGAAATATTTATTTATTTAAAGCAACTATCATATATGCAGGTATAAGTTATTATGATTTAATTTATTTATAGATGTAAATATACTTATGTAGTTGCAGATGCTTGTTGACTGGAGGCAAACTATAAGACCCTATGGTTGTAGCGCACATTATTTGAATCAGTAATTCCGTGATCACCACCAGCCAGCAGGTTGGTTGAAGGAATTGAGTGGTGTCTTACCACAACTTCAAAATAATACAAGGTATATTCATCATTCTAATTCCTAACTAAAAATTTAATCAAGTTGGAAAAATATTTTTTTATTCCTAGCATGTACATTTTCATGTTAACATATTCTTGATATTACCTCTTAATTTTCAAAATGTTTCGCATATTTAAAATAACATTAGTTATACTTTTAGAAAGTATTGTAACTTCTGGTTGCTTGAAAAAATTATTACAATATCCAAATCTTAACAGTTTATTTACTTGTCAATAGTTGAATGATCGCATGGGATTACAATAAATATAATTGCATTGCAGATGGTCCAGTCAAAGAGCACTGCTTCGAAACATTTGTGAAAAATCATCCGAAGTATGTAGAAATACGGGACAGAGAAGCTCATAAAATGAGTACAAGAAACCTGCTGATGCAGCTTAAGACAATTTCTATTGCTCTGGATTTCTTCCAAGTGAGTTTCTAAAAGATACAATAATTACCAATAGAAAAAGTCAATGCTATAATAAATATCATGCAAAGCATTTTCTTTAATAATATTTAATTCAATTTTTAGAGATTAAAATAAATTTGTAAATATTACAGTAATTAGCAATTGAAAAACTAAATATAAAAATAAATAAAATGCAAATAAGTGTTTAATAACAATTAATATAAGTAATATTTATTATATTTTTTTTAGATCAATAACATTCAAATACATTATATATTATATTTTATTGACAAGATGATGACAACAACCTGTCAGACTGTTACTGCTTGGCTCAATCTCATCGCAGATAGCAACATCAATGAAGAAATAAGAACTGAAATAAAGAGAAGGTTCAATGAAGTTGTAACTCCACAACACCTCCTTCCTTATTTAATTGATCACCGAAGACAAGAGGCCATTAAAAAAGGAAAAATGGATTGCTTTAACGGACGAACAACAAGATATTGCACGTAACTATGTTGATCAATTGGCTGAAAATTTAATGGTTGTCCTGGCAGCATATGAGACAGAAGACATCACAATATTTCTAAAAATAGCTTTCCAGAAATCTCTGAGCAAATTATTACCTCAAAAATATTGGCAGTATATGATAAAAGTTTCTTCATTAGATCTAGTTAAAATATTCTGGTCCCTGATGATATCTATTTCATCATGTCCACTTTCCAGTCCTGGGATTGAGAGGTTGTTCAGCACAGGAGGCCTTATTCATACAAAGCTAAGAAACAGACTCAACAATGAACGTATTCCTAAGCTTATTCACGTATACAGGCACTTTGGATGGAAGGAACCAAAATATAATGAAGCAATAATAGCATCATAAGTGAAAGCAGATGCCAGTCAACTTCTATATATACAGAGGATAATCAGAATTATGTGTATCATTATTTGTCAGGGGCATCGTTTAATTTTTCCAACTAGTAATGAAAACCTATGTTACGCCAACTAATATATTATCATAAAATTATTATGGAGCTACGGGTATATAGTTTAGTCTATCTGTTCTAATATAGTAAATATATCAAACTTAAGTGTATAACTTTATTAGTAATCAATTAAAAGTCCAATTCTTCCTTTTTTTTTATCCATTTTAATAGTTTTTCACAAAAAAAATCAGTTTTACCCAGTTTTTCCCAGGGGAAAAACTTACCCCTTTACCCGATTTTTCCCAGAGTTTTTCCCGGGCAAAACAAAAGTGGGAAAAACTGACCTTGTGCCTCTACTCTTTCGAATATATATATATATATATATATATATATATATATATATATATATATATATATATATATGGAGGTAAAGTTGGGTAATATATTTTCATCGTAACAAGTTTTGTTAAAAGCGATGGGACGCAAAATATTTCGTCCGTGTTCCAATATGTTTCACCTTTTTGGAGTAAATTCAAGGGGACTCCTCGTGGGGGTTTATCACTGCGGGAGGACCCCCCTACGATGATACTGACTTTCAATCAATTGGGGGGTCTGGGGGCACAGCCCCCAGTATATAATCATAGAATAATGTTCTAACGCGCATGAATATGCATGCGCGGATGAACGAAACATACACGCAAAAAAATACATTTTTTCGGGCGCGCCGCCTACCTTCATATTTACCAAAAATAATATATTTTTTTTATAGATAATTTATAATAGAATTTAAATTTATCTGTGACAAATATTTTACATTTTTCAAGCTTATTGTGTAAAATATTTGCATATTACCTACGGAAAATAATCCTTATGGGGGCCACAGAAAAAAATAACGTTGATAAGGAGGCGATAGGCCCAAACCGCTTGAGAACCATTGCTTTAGAGTAGTTTGTTTCTCTATATTCTTATAATAGTTGTAATTTTCTGTTTTTTGTTGAGAGTAATTCAGTGCGAGGAGATTGTTTAAAGAAACAAACGGGTGGTATTTAAATTAGAGGCTAAAGATTTGGGAAAATACAGACTTAATACAATTACTTCCTTATGATAATCATCATCATCATCACTAACTCTATAATTTAAGAAGGGGATTCTTTAAGTATTTGAATAATTTAATCTTAGTTTGCTAATGACTTATTTTTTTTAGCAAAGTTCAGAAATAAATATAAGTATCGAAATTTGGTGATTTTTTTAAACCCCAAAGAATTACAAATGGTGAAGTTCAGAAAATTTATTTTTATATATCTTCTATAACTATATTTTAGCTACATAGTATTTTGAAAGGGGGAAAATTTAGTTTAGAGTTCCTTTTTAAGATTATTATAATTGGCGAAGTTCAGAAATTTTATAAATATTCAACCTAGCTGCCCCCGTAGGGGGGAGTGGGGAAGCCATTGCCTGGTGTATCTATTAACAAAAATGTTCAGTGCTCTGTAGATTTTAATGTTGATTTCCCAAAAGTTGTTCCTGTTTTACCTTCAAGAATGTCTGAGCTAGAGTGTTTCATTTTGCGGTACACAAAATGCAGTGCAGTCAAGCCGTGGGAGATAAAAGTAAAACTTTTCATTTGTTTAAACAAAACCTTAATCAAGATATTTAATTAATTAAAAATAAATAAACGCAAGAGGCAGATATATACTGAAATAAATAAAAAGTCGCGCTGGTCTAATTCTGTCTGTCTAAAAGTGTTTTAGTGGCAAATCTGAGAAAAACAAGATTATGCTAATGTTTAATAACCAATTACTATCTTTTCAGCGGCATCTTACCAGCGACGATATGGATTACCGGAGGAGGGGGGGGGGAGGAAAAAAGCGAACAGTTAGTACTGAAGGCGGCTGTATACTGTCTTTTAGACTATGTATCGGACATCTCACCGGGGCAACCCCCCGTCCCCCCGTGTTCGCCGGAAACGGACAGGTCTCGGGGCGTCATAATCATGCAATATCGCTCGGCATATTTCTTGTTATGTTATTGATGACATTGAACCGGATAGAGCAGTCCACACCAACGGCCTATAGATATCAGCATTACACATTTTAACCAGTCTATGCTTTATAATGGAAGAAATGTTTTTCATGGACACACATCCAAACCGTTTGTTGGATTCTTTCCTAAATCTAATCACTTTATACATGGAGAGCCACCAACAAACCTTGAATATTTCATTGAGATTCGTTGATTATTTTTTCTACAATCGTGCTGAAAGTCAGGGAGAAAAACGGAGCCTAAATCTTTTCTTCCCCAACTTCCGTTGGTGGAGTAATAAGTCTGTTCTGTTCTATTTCTAAAGAGAAGGATTTGTGCAATTATTTTGTTCTCTATTTGATGTCTTTTATTTTGTTATTTACATATATAGCCTCTTTTCTATAATCATGTTTATTATATTAGGTATTTATTGCACATATATGCACTATTTCACATGTGTGTAGTTTTAAATGTTAAAACCATACGCTCAATAAACAAGTTGGTTCGTATATAATGCTTGGAATGTTTATTTATAATTTTTAGTTCTATGTCAGAAAATGTGTCTTATTCCGAAGGGAAAACCGCTGAAGAGGGGTTTCTTCCAGGGCACCAATAGGCTAGGACCACCACTGTATTATGGTATCGCGGCTTGCTCAATATCTTACCCGACTTAGGCCTCCTTGGAAGCCTAAGTCTGGTGGCTGTCTAAGTTGAATCCACAATTTCTCTTGAATACAATATTGACCCCGGTATCCCTCGAGGAAGTATCTTGAGTCCTTTATTATGCAATGTTGCTCAATAATATTTTAAGACATCTTTACTTTTGTTTGAGATTTGAAATATGACACCTCCAAGTCAGGCCTAGATCAAGGCATAAGCCAAGAGAGTAGATTTCTTTTTGAAGATGAATTGCAATTTGCAGTGGGATGCAAAGGGGTACCATTCTCTTACTGAATATGATACATAAGGGCTTTGTAGTTTAGAACGGAGAGCTAGCGCTAGAGGCCTATCATGAACTTCTATCCATGTCATTTTGGAGAATAAAGAGGCATTTTCACATGTCTGAGGGATGTACCCATAGGATTGTCTCATTAGAATGTGAAAATGCCTCTTCATTCTCCAAAATGACATGGATAGAAGTTCATGATAGGCCTCTCACGCGAGCTTTCGCTTCTCACCTACAAATTCTCATTAACCATATTCACTAAAAGAAGAGTACATCCTCTTATTCCACTAAAGGGATGGTACTGCACTTCCATTTCAAAACTCAATCAACTTTCTTGGTCTATGCCTTGATTCCAGCTTAATCTGGATGACTCATTTCAGAGCTCAAGCAAAAGGGCAGATCCTCTCTTAATGTCTTACATTACCTTTCAAGCACCAAATGGGGATCACTTTAGAAATGGTTTGCTCACATTTATCAAGTTCTTGTAAAATCCAAATTGGATTTTGGGTCTTTCTAATAAAATTAAATGTGTTCTTCTTCCTCTCTGGAACTGGACAGAATCTGGTATATCAGAATCAGACCGGCAACTGCAGCACTTCAGTAAAATAGGATACACACTTTAGAATTTATAGCATATATGATAGACCTAATTTTGCGAAAACTTAAATTTGGCTATCGGTATAGATGTAAGGCATTAACAAAATCTTATCATCACATACAAGATTTATATGAAAACTTTGATCACTTCGGTTTCTATCTAGAACGACCCCATTTTTTTTATAATGAAAGACTTGTTACACAAAAAAATAATTTTACAAATTTCGGACATTAACGCTTGTTATACCACTTTCCTACACCCCCAAATATTGTATCTCAGAGACATTTTCAAGAAAAATTCTATTGTTATGATAAATAAAGTTACCGATGTTTAGCTACTGATGGTTCTCCCCCAACTTCCGCCACTAGAGTTAGGAGAATCGATGCATTTTCATCTAGTGATAGAAGCTGCATTATTAAACTTTCATTATTCGTCAAAATATACTCTCTTACTTTAGTTCATGATATACAGCCCTTTAAAACTTATAACAAGATCAACAGGCCTAAGTCGTGTGCTCTCAATTACCATATCACTTTACGACCTACAAAACTTTTAATAATTATCGGGCTAACCTTGAGAGGAAATTGGCAATTATATCATTCGAAAGAGAATAAAACAACATAAGGGTTGCAAATTTCGTTAGAATCGGCCGAATCGGAGGACCTTGACAATTATATAATTCGAAAGAGAATGTAAAACAACAATTTGGGGGAATTCCACGTGAAATTTCTTTTCCAGCACGGAAGTAATGTCCTTGCGCTGGAGAAAATTCTAGAAGTTGGTTAGGTTTAAATTGGTAAGCATCCCCCCCTTCCTTCCACAAGCGGTAGCCTCGAACCGCGTCCACCACGGACCAACTTTACACGGGTTAGAATCACCTCGACGTGAAGATTCGAGGCCATTCGAGAGTAGCGCTGTTTCCCCCACCCCTGCAGGAGGGAGCCTCTGATATTTATAGGGCTTGTCTTCCATGTGGGAGACGCAGAGTTGAAGAGTCTCGCCCGGACCCAAGAAGATCCCCCTAGTTCCAAGTCAGGTGCTAACAACAAAGCAAAGTGACGGCTGAACTTTTTGTGTGTTGGAATTAGCCCCAGCCAGTGAGGTAGTTCCATTTGACGATCGCTACCGAGCGATTTTTCCGACTCCACTCATCAACTCCTGTCGAAGCCCTCCTCGTTCGCCCCTCGTTTTCAGGTGGCCGAAATACTCTCCCCTGGACCGGACGTTACCGCCCCCCCCCCCATCCCGCCTTTTGGAGAACCGTCATCACGTCAACTTCCCGCTCAGAAGCTCCGAGCGCCTTCGCCTCACGGGCAGAAGACATCCGTGAAGCCTTACCCTGATATCTCACCCGGAAACCTCCGTAAGCCAACCCCTCTCCCTCTTCAGTAACCCATTTGAGTTAATCCTTCCCATTTGAATAGTCTCCTTCTGTAATACATTAATTTTCAACTTCAGTGTATGATGCATAACTACAATTCCCCCCCTCGTTTACCGATGTAATTTTGCCCATTAATTCTCTGCTGTAATTTTGCCCATTAGTTCTCTGATGTAATTTTTCCCCCAAATTCTCTTATTTTTATGTAAATGAAATTATATTTTTGTACATGCCTCTTTAAATAACCTTGAGCTTTGTCATTGCCCAAATTTTACCTGACCTCGTTGCAATCTTAACTCGTTGTTTCGCGCGTCGAAACTCGTGGCATTCCGTTCCTTGTCGGCTCGCCTTTAAGTTATTGGTCCCTCCTCCATAGATATAATATGGTATTGATGTAATGTAATGTCATACCACGACAAACATAAAGGTTTCATAACCAAACAAGATAAAATTATTATTCAAATACTCCAAAAAATCCCCTTCTTAAATTATAGAGTTAGTGAAGATGATGATGATGCTGCTGGGGAACTATCATATTATATGATTGCAAAGGTACAACAAACATGAATGACAGTTTCTCAATAAACTATTGCAATGTTACCAAACATTAGATAACAACTTATCAATAAATGATTATATAGTTACCACACAATAGACTACAACTTATCATTAAATGATTATATAGTTACCACACAGTAGACTACAATTTATCAATAAATGATTATATATTTACCACACAGTAGAGTACAATTTATCATTAAATGATTATATAGTTACTACACAGCAGACTACAATGTATCATTAAATGATTATATAGTTACCACACAGCAGACTACAATGTATCATTAAATGATTATATAGTTAACACGTAGTAGACTACAATTTATCAATAAATGATTATATAGTTACCACACAGTAGACTACAATTTATCAATAAATGATTATATATTTAGCACACAGTAGAGTGCAATTTATCATTGAATGATTATATAGTTACTACACAGCAGACTACAATGTATCATTAAATGATTATATAGTTACCACGCAGTAGACTACAATTTATCAATAAATGAGTATATAGTTACCACACAGTAGACTACAATTTATCAATAAATGATTATATAGTTACCACACAGCAGACTACAATGTATCATTAAATGATTATATAGTTACCACGCAGTAGACTACAATTTACCAATAAATGAGTATATAGTTACCACACAGTAGACTACAATTTATCAATAAATTATTATATAGTTACCACACAGTAGAGTACATTTATCATTAAATGATTATATAGTTACGACACAATAGACTACAATTTATCAATAAATGAGTATATAGTTACCACACAGTAGACTACAATTTACCAATAAATGATTATATTGTTACCACAGAGTAGACTACAATTTATCAATAAATGATTCCAATGTTACACACACTCTATAACAATTTCTAAATAAATAAGGAAAAGGCTTGCCTTAAAGAAATGTGAAATCTTGCAAACACTTTAGTGCATAAAAAATGGTAAAACTCCTGGAATATCTTCCTAACTTTCTTTACAAAATGTATAAAGATATCACACACTTTACTGGCATACTTCAACGCTTCATTGCACTTAAAAAAGGCATAAGAAAAGACTTAAAGAAGTACAAGGGTGTATATTTCTTAACTGTAATATGCAAATTACTTATCCAAGTCCTAAACATTCACTAAACAAACATTCGACTGCAACTAGCCACCAAAATTGGCATTCTAGACAACTAAATGATTATCCGCAGGCTGTTGAACAATTATTCTAGTAAAATACTAAATGCGAAATAGTTATCTGCACACCATTTATAGAATATGAAAAGTCAATTTGTTCAGTAAGCAATAATTCGGTTTTAAAAGCCCTCCAGAAACAAGGAATTAGCTATATCTATGTGCATTGGTATACTCTCTTATGATCTTGATCCCCAGGCGGGCGACCACCAAGCGACAATATCCCTGGCCTTTGTATCGGCACTACCTGTGAGGACAGGGAAACAGTTAGTATCGTCCTAATGTTACCTGTCTACAAACACATTCTGACCCTCCATACGCTCTCCGGGGAATCTTTCACTGATACAATCATTTGTCTGGTCACAGAGCCCCAACAGAATAAACAGCCATGCTCTTCCACTCTTTTATATCGCCTCATTCATTTCACATCCCATCTCAGTCAGGATGACATGCATCATTTCTATTCTCTCACTAACATACTTGTCGCATTACAACATGACATGCTCTACTGTTTCATCCTCACCCATGTAACACATCTCACACATTTTACTGCCAGACTCTGACCATCTGTAACTTTTTGAATTCACATCCATACATCGTGTCCTAGCCCGGAAGAGAAGATCACCACCCAAGCTTCCATCATATCAGCTTTCATACATTGGCCCTTTTTTCCTTATATAGCTCTAGTGTCATCTTTCTCTCCATCTCATCCATCCACTTTATTTGAGCCGCATCTTTCACCACTTTGTCTATTTCATGTTTCCACTTTCTCTCATCCCAATTACGTCCATCCCCTTCGCATTCAACATTGTCCACTAATACAGGCACAAGTTTGCTACTAATCCACACACATTTGTCAGCCTCAGGCACCTCTTATTCCACCTGCTACTGTTTTCATTCCACAAATAAACCTTTCGTGCCAATCTTGTATCTTCCATTGGATCCAGTCTAATCTTATACCTCAAAGACGCTTTCATACACCTTTCTCTAAAAGTACTCCATCCCATGTCACCTCTCACACCCTCAATCGCTGCATACTTAGGTGTGTTCAGGGCTATTCTTCCTACACTATTTTGCCCAGTCTCTATTTCCTTCTCCTTCAAAGCTATTATATCCATAATACTTGCCACCGCCACACTCTTCCATACTTCTCTCACCACATCATACTTACTAGCTGTAGAAGTATAAATACCGCGTACATAAGTGTACGCAGAAACACTCCGACACAAAGCTGCGCGCCCTCTCGTATCCCTAAAATGCGCCTCTCGCCTCGAATTCTCCGTCGCCTTTTTTCGCACCGCCGTAAACTCCGAGATGGCTCGAAGGCGTCAAAGAAATATCGTCGGCCCAAAGATGAAAAAAGGTCTTTAGCGCAACGATATAGATTTTACGATAATTTGATTCGCTCTCTCGATTTTTGCTCGTGGGAGAAATAAAAGGAAGATTTCTTCCTGGAATCGGGCAGAATCCCTTGGACCTACGTCGAGTTTGTCTGAAACTCGATCCACATAGGAAACCGTTCGTCTGCTGCAAGCAAGGAACTTCTCGGGGAATTGGTTGTTGCCGTCACGGTACTTGTAGGCGCAAAACTTCTCGCAGCCCCCCTCCCCTTCAGAATCTGAGGTTACACAGGACCTCCATCTGCGCATTACCCTAGACGTAGCTAGGTAATCGGTTTTGGCTACCCACTCCAGGAGCTGAATAATCGGACAGGTACTTCAAGGAAGAAGCCCAATTGAGTCACCGCTTGGCTCACCTTCGTGATCCGGCAAAGGATTAGTATATCACCGGTCTAGGATTACCCTCTCATTCGGTAACCTCGGACAGCCGGACTAGGTGCGATCATCGTCACAAGAAGAAGATCTTAACCGCCCTCCTTCCCCCTTCAAAAATACTTACGAACTCAAAGGTATCGTTAATTGAATTATCCCCTCCCCTAACTTCACCAGTTTATTTACTAGAATTCTCATCCTGAGCCCATACCCTCAAATATTAGAAGTGCTTACTTAATTCAGTGTTTAACTCAATAATAATATTCCCTTCATTCTGTCTGGTGTCATTAAGACGCAAACATCCCAGTGAGTAATCAGCAAGTAATCCCCACGACATTTTTGTAGACTTATTTATTCAGTGCAAGATTAATCCTATTTATATTTATATACGCTGTGTTTATTTCAAATTCATGTACATTAAAGATTATTTTTGCATATGTGTGTTTAACTAATTTGGACGATCCCTTGGCAATTATTAAGCAATCCACTCGGCTTAAAACTCATTATTCCACCGACCCGCCCATGGTTGGCTTATACTGAGAGGAGAACACACTCAGGGGATCATCATCTTAGTTTTGATCAAAAGGGTACGCACCGGGGTTATTCTTATTCACCGTAAGTGGCTAAGGTAGGTGTATTGGATACGCTTCACCTCCGCTTCACCTTGGTGCGGAATAAAATATATGTCCAGGAAGTGGGACTGGGATTACCCACTCACTAAAATTCGACACTAGCCTTAATCATAGCTACACTGCCCAATATACCTACCCACTGGTTAGTCATACTAACCTTCTCATTCTTCCGTTTTTCACTACCTTTTGAGCTTATCCACAATCCTAAGTACTTGTATTCTTCAGTCTGCTTTAGAACATATTCTCCAATTTTCTATGTAGCATTCTCCTTGCTAAAACAAACTCCAAAGTTTCTGCCATACTCATTTACAACATCTAGCAACCTTTGCAACTCTTCTGCTGTCTCACTCATTACAATCACATAATATGCGTACATCAACAGGCATATCTTATCATTCCCAACGCTTACTCCCACATTCAACCTTCTTACTCTAGCAGCTAAGTCTGTGTACATGGTAAACAGTGTTGGAGAGAGGATACACCCTTGCCTAACGCCTCTCACACTCTTCACTCATCCTGTTTCTATATCTCCCAGTCTATACTTTGCTCTAGTATCTACATACATGCTCTTTGCAATGTTAATTATCTTCTGACTAAGTCCTACCTTCTCCATCACTCTGCACAAAACCTCTCTTTTACTCTATCGTATGCCTTCTCTATATCTAGGAAAACCTAGATACAGCTTACTCTCATCTTTCACCTTCCTTTTAATCATTTGATTCACCACAAACTTGTTGCCTTCCGTTCTTCTGTCAAACCTGAAACCATTCTGCTCTTCACCTAGCACCCTGATTCTTTCAACATCGTCATTCGGGCTACACTCAGTAGAAAACTACAAATAATAAAAAAATATGAGATTGGCAGACCCCATCTTCCCAAAACTGCTTACACCAGTACTAGAAGTGAGTTTTATGACTGATTTACTGAAAACATATCGTATTATTTTCTTCAAACCAAAAAAACATCCAGTCTCTGGTTGGTGATTTACAGTATTTAAATACTTTGTATTTAAATACATTTATATATTTAAAATTGTATTTGTAAATACATTTGAAATCATTTATTTAAATACTTTTTGCAAATACTTTACTAATAATAGGTTTACATAGCTGCTAAGAACGTGTAATGCATGTTTTAACTTGTCGCAACTTGTATGACACAAACGGTTGACTGCGTGGGCCGGTGAGAGAAGATTGCTTGCATTGTTTACGGTTATATAGTGAGAGCGCTCAGCGTTATTTCAACGCTGCATGGCAACTTTAGCTTCGAAAGAGTGTGAAATGGAGAGATTAGACAATAATAAAGACGAGGAAAATAAAAAATCATGTAATTATAGTTATCCTTTACTAGTTGGTAAATTTATAGAGTGAAATCTTCCGACGGAAAAACGTGAAGTGTGTATGTACATCATGCAATGGTGAAATCTCTGCGGCGAGCAATGCTACTTCCAATCTACGCATTTATTTGAAGGTAAGAATTTATTATATGATACTTAATTGAATTGACAAGTTTCACTATTTCTTATTTAAAAAAATGGCAAAATTGCTATTAGCTAACGATAATGTTAAGTAGTGTAGGTTTACCATGCACGAACCTACCTGCTTCCTTTCGCAACACCTTTATTTATAGTATATGCTGATTGAATTTAACGTGAATTATGGCAACGTGAAACAAACGTCCTTCAATTATCTTATCATATACATTTATTAACAGAGAAAGCATCCTGCTTTGCTGCAAAAAGCGGATAACTGCGTGACAGCTCAAAGAAAAGATTCAAAAAGAAAATGTTCATTATTAAATGATGGTCCTTCATGCAGAGGTGTTAAAGTAAAGACATTAACAGAGTGTTTTGCGATGAATACTAAGAAGGTCAAACAATCTGTTGTTGATAAGCTGATTGCAGATTTTACCATACAAGGTATGCATCCCCTATCAACCATGGAACAACCAGCTTTTGTGAGATTAATTAAAAGTGAGTTCTGGGTTACAAATATTCTTTGCAATTATAGTATTAGTAGTACAGGTTAAGCTCGTATAACGACCGAATACTAAAGCGTTCGGATCATTGGTCACTACGAAGGCTATATAACGAAGTTAAATAAAAGAAGACATATACAGACAACAGAGGTTAATATATTGCAATAATTTCATGAGAATCCACATACATATATTCGTAAAGTGCACTATCATTTACTGGAACATATTATTGAATAAAAAAATTTCAGGAATAATTAGTACAATTATTGGTCGATTATATGTAGTTATTAGATGAATTCCTATAACGATCTATTTCGTTATAGTAGCAATACCTGTATATTATTATGTCAAAACTAGCATGCCCGCCCATCAAAAATGTAGGAAATAAAGCTTGATAATATAAGCTCACCGGACAAAGAGTCACTTATAACCATAGTAAGTGCCTTTTGCACGCCACTTTGCTCCATATGTTCATGCCATGGAATTCTTTGTGTAATGTTCTTTATAAAATGGGTGGTGAAGGACCAGAATTGACGTTCTGTAGCAATTCCTGCCTGGAAGCAAATCGATTTGCAATTACAAGCCTGGAGATTCTAAGACTGTCCCTGTCTGTCAACACCTTATTCCGTCCGCAATTCTGGAGAGAGTTTCTCGCATTTGAGGAGTCCTGCTATTGCTTGTAAATCCGGATGACCCTACTCGTTGAAACACTGCCAAATTCCGTTACTTCCTTTACATGATGACCTTTGGCGCGGCCAAATACAATAAAACCTTTTTGACAATGCATGACCTCGCTTTTCCGGCCCATTTTAAGTAGAGCTGATTTGCTATCTACAGATCTTCACGTCGTCCGCGTTGAAATAAAGCCTAACTAACGTTTCGACGTAAACTAAGCTACGCCTCTCGGCTACCTAACGTTCCTACACGCTTCAAATGTTAAATTAGGTTTTTTTTCCCTAGGTGACTAATTCTCTGTCCGGTAAGCTTATATATTCATAACAATATGAAAGTCAATATTTTACTATGTAATTCTGAATATGAAGGCTTAAAAATATATTTATGAATTAGTGTAACAGTCCTATATAGCTATAGGATATTCATATAGCTAAATTTTATATATAAATTTGATATATGCATATCATATATTCTCATTTCACTGTGAAAATCAATTTCACTCACAATAATAACACATTCCACTACCGCAGGTCTAAATTCTTCAGTTGACGTCATTTCAAGGCGGACGCTAGGCCGAAATCTTATAGAAGAAAAAAAGTGACAAGAGCTCTACTGAAGAATAAACTAGACAGCACCTCTTACTTATGTCTTACTGCAGATATTTGGTCAACTCGCCACCGTAGTTTTTTTGGGCGTTACAGTTCATTGGGTATGTCGAGGGTTAGTGAGTGGGTAATCCCAGTCCCACTTCCTGGACATATATTTTATTACCGCACCGAGGTGAAGCGTATCCACTTCTGGTGAATAAGAATAACCCCGGTGCGTACCCTTTTGATCAAAACCAAGATGATGATCCCCTGAGTGTGTTCCCCACTCAGTAAAAGCCAACCATGGGCGGGTCGGTGGAATAATGAGTTTTAAGCCGAGTGGATTGCTTAATAATTGCCAAGGGATCGTCCAAATTAGTTAAACACACATATGCAAAAATAATCTTTAATGTACATGAATTTGAAATAATCACAGCGTATATAAATATAAATAGGATTAATCTTGCACTGAATAAATAAGTCTACAAAAATGTCGTGGGGATTACTTGCTGATTACTCACTGGGATGTTTGCGTCTTAATGACACCAGACAGAACGAAGGGAATATTATTATTGAGTTAAACACTGAATTAAGTAAGCACTTCTAATATTCGAGGGTATGGGTTCAGGGTGAGAATTCTAGTAAATAAACTGGTGAAGTTAGGAGAGGGGATAATTCAATTAACGATACCTTTGAGTTCGTAAGTATTTTTGAAGGGGGAAGGAGGGCGGTGAAGAGCTTCTGGTGACGATGATCGCACCTAGTCCGGCCGTCCGAGGTTACCGAATGAGAGGGTAATCCTAGACCGGTGATATACTGATCCTTTGCCGGATCACGAAGGTGAGCCATACGGTAACTCAAATCGGACTTCTTCCTTGAAGTACCTGTCCGATTATTCGGCTCCTGGAGTGGGTAGCTAAAACCGATTACCTAGCTATGTCTAGGGTAATCCGCAGATGGTGGTCCTGTGTAACCTCAGACTCTGAAGGTTTGGGGGGGAGGGGCAGTGCTGCGAGAAGTTTTGCACCTACAAATACCGTGACGGCAACAACCAATTCCCCGAGAAGTTCCTTCCTTGCAGCGGGTGAACGGTTTCCTATGTGGATCGAGTTTCACACACTCGACGTAGGTCCAAGAGCTTCTGCCTGATTCCAGGGCGAAGTCTTCCTTTTATTTCTCTCACGAGCAGAATCGAGAGAGAGAGAGAGAGAGAGAGAGAGAATCGAATTCTCGTAAAATCCATATCGTCGCGCGAAAGACCTTTTGTTCATCTTTGGGCTGACGGTATTTCTTTGACGCCTTCGAGCCATCTCGGAGTTTACGGCGGTGCGAAAAAGGGCGCCGGAGAATTCGAGGTGAGAGGTGCATTTTAGGGATACGAGAGGGCACACAGCTTTGTGTCGGAGTGTTTCTGCGTACACCTATGTATGTAGTATTTAGACTTCTACAGTGTATGTTAAGCTTTTGTTTTTTATGAAATATGAAATGGAAAATGTGTCTTTGCAGTTAGGAAGTTATCAGCTCTTGGCTGAAAGCAGACCTATTTGTTGGTGGAATTTATCTTGATTATATTAATATGTAAAATTTATGGAAACATTTATGAGACAAACATTAGACTGTTATTTCATTTTTTTCAGCTTGAGAAAGCTGCTCTAGTCCGTCACAGTGGAGTATTAGCATGCTGTCGCTTCAAAGGAGAACATAACTACATCAAGATTGCTGAACATATGGAGAATATCATTAATGAATACGATATCCCCCTGCAGAAAATCACGAGCACCGTCATTGATAACGGCTCTAGTTTTGCTAAATCGTTTAAGGAATTTGCACTCACTGCTACAAATGTGTCCACATATTCAGAAGATGGAATCCAATTAGGTGAAGAAGATCAGGGTGAGCACGAGCTGGAGGATAGTTTCTTAATGAGAAGTGCCTTAGATCAGGAAGAAGACCTTTCGTCTGACCCATGCAGCTTCAGCCTACCTAAGCATGTGTGCTGTGCTTCACGCACACTCAGTCTCGTCACCACAACTGATGCAAAGCAGGCACTGAAAATATCTTCTTTTGCAAATATCAATCATGTTGCGATGGGAAAATGCTTAGCATTATGGAACAAAAGCGGTCTTTTTCAAAATCAGCAGAGATTATAAAAGCTGTTATCAACTGTTCATTAAATGTACCTTGCATTACAAGACGGAACTCTCTGTTTGATGCATTGTCATTACTTTTAAAACACAAGGACAAATTACATCAACTCATGACGTCCTTTGAACTTCCAGTGTTCAGAAGTCATGAAATTGAGTTTCTTGGGGAGGATGTCTCAGTTTCGGCTCCTATTGCAGTGGCAATTGATTGCCTACAGGGAGAACAAAACTGTTTTATGGAGAATTGCTCCCAACCTTGCTCACTGTAGAGAAAATTCTGAAGAGCCTTCAGTCATGTTCCCTGAGATTTTGCCTACCTCTTCTAAGTGCAGACACTAAGGGCTTTGGAAAGCGTTACCAATCTTATTTGACCTTGACAAATGAAGCCAGCGTTACAGATGCCATTATTACATCAACAAGCTATCCACTCTTCAAACTCCGCTGATTAGATATCAGTATTTCATGGGGCAGTCCAAACCACCAAGACTGTTGAAAATATTATGATTCAAGTGATTGAGTATTTAGTAGACGGATCTGAAGCTGAATCATCCAGTGGTGTATCGGACAGTGACGATTATTTTGGATTTACAAAACCCACTCAAACACGATCAACCGCAGATTTAGAATTGTTCAGTTACCTTCAGGATTCAAGTAAAACACTTCAAAGTTTAGATAGATATCCAAACATAAAAAAGTTATTAATTAAATACAACATCACCCTTCCGTCGTCAGCTTCAAGGAAGAGCAGTTGACGCCTGTTGGGAGCATAGTCTAAAATTGGGGTGTTTTCTTCTATCCATTTTCGGTTGAGGCATGTTTCGTGTACTTCCTGTGTATGTTTTTTAGGTGCACCGTTGTTCAGGTGGTATGACATTCTTCTTGAGAGAGTGGTTTCGGTCATGCCGATATACGAGTTAGGTAGGAGCTCACAGTCTCCTAGTTTACATGTGTACTCGTATATAAAATGTTTCCTTTGTTTCGGTTGTAGCGGGAGTTTGGGGTTATTTTTCATGAAGAGGGTTGAAGTACGTCTATTTTGACCGAAACCACTCTCTCAAGAAGAATGACATACCATCTGAACAACGATGCACCTAAAAAACATATACAGGAAGTACACGGAACATGCCTCAACCGAAAAATGATAGAAGAAAACACCCAAATTTTAGACTATGCTCCCAACTGGCTTCAACTGCTCTTCCTTGAAGCTATATATATCAAAGAGAAACAACCAAATTTAAACATACACTCTAACTCCAATGAAATCCTGCCCAGCGCAAAAAAAGCAAACAGAGGGACAGGTGAACTCAAAGTTGCTCCTAGCCACTAATCCCCTCTGGCAAGCAGCTAAATTTCCCCACCCTTCTCTGGCTACCTACTCCTCTGACCTTTTATCACCTGAATCCAACTTGCCTATACG
The DNA here is from genome assembly GCA_963969495.1 of Ceratothoa steindachneri. Lineage (NCBI taxonomy): Eukaryota > Metazoa > Arthropoda > Malacostraca > Isopoda > Cymothoidae > Ceratothoa > Ceratothoa steindachneri. The sequence continues at coordinate 99,045,327 of OZ018329.1, forward strand.
TGTATAGCTTCGTTCTTAATTTTTTTAATACATTTTGGAACCTATATAAACTGAATACTTTGCAATAATTCCCCATTGTAACTCTGAAGATGATACTCGATGTATCGAAACCTAAAATAAAGAATGTGCTAAATTACATTAATTTACTTCTACCTTTGGCAAAATAACAAGCATCAGTCCCCGATGAACTTCGCTACGCTTATCCACAGGTTAAACAATGAAGAAAAGGCGAATATAAGACAAATCGAGAAGATTGGAAAAGGAATTATTAATTCGAAACTAGCCGTCGCTTTTAATAAAACATGCTATAATGAATATATATATATATATATATATATATATATATATATATATATATATATATATATATATATATATATATATATATATATATATAATTTTCAAGATGAAGCCAATAACGAAAAATAATCCCACTCATTTGCAAAATTAACAAAAATAAGAGAAATTTAGCTTTAAATTACTTAATGAGTAGATTGCAATAGCTATAATCTAGGCTAAATGCTTAATTCACTGTATGGAATAATTGAACACTTTAGATAAATAATTATTACAGAGTTTGGTGATATACAAAGGTTTCGATAACTATAGTAAAGAACACCTTTAGCCTAAATTCTTCAGTTATTATAATCAACTCGTGTAATTTGAAGCTAAATTTCTCATATTTGTTAATTTCAACGTTTCGGGTTATTTCCAAACCCATCTTCAGGAGCGATCTTTTTTTCTAAATCAGTAAATGGAATAATCAAATACTAGAAAATTAAAATGAACCTCATGTTAATGAAACAAGGTTCAACAGACTTCTGTCGCGTGGTCTCAATTATTCTGACTTAAGATCTTACGACATTGAAAACTTTCTAATTCCGGGACTAACCTTGGGAGGACCTTGTGAATTATATGATTCGAAAGAGAATGTAAAACAACATACGGGTTTCAAATATCGTTCGAATCGGCCGAATAGTTACGATGTTATTGCCAAAAAGCTCATTGAAGGGTAAAATGGTTACCGTCTGACTGGCCAACCTCCAGCGCACGCGACTAAAAGAAAAAAAAAATAGTGAGGTAATGTACGAAAGAAAATATTTGAAAAGAAATGATATCAATCAAACGCAAACACTAAAATAAACGTAACAGTAGGATATTTAACATCGAAATGAAGAAAAAAAGAGAGAATCGAATACATATAGTAAAAATGGTAAAAAGTCAGATTGCAATAACAAGTGAAAACGGGCAGGAAATTTAAGATTGAATGCTGCTTGGTTTGTTGACGTGGCAAGGTGGAATGGAAAGAATGACGTGTAATTATTTATATTCGGGTGTTTGTATTTAATACAGAGATTATTTAATGCGGAGTGTGTATATAGATTTAGCAAATTTTAAGGCAGAAGAATCGCTGAAGGATACGTTTGTTTTACAATCAATCGCATCTTTTCTGATGGAAGATTATTCTTTATTATTTAATGTTTTTCTCGTTCTATAGCTAATACCCATGTGAGAAAGAATCGGGCCTGAAGTGGACGTACTGTGCTTTCTATATATGTATGTCCCCTGCTTACAGCTGGGGCAAGTAAATGTCTATAAAATATACGAACTCATCGGCGTTGGAATACTCTCTTTAACACTAACAAAAAAAATTCCAATATTTTTTGTTATTGATGAATATAAGTTGAAAATTGATTTGAAATAAAAATTTCCTTCAAAATAGCAGTATCGAACCCGATGCTCAATCTGGTTGTTGATAGTTTCAATCAACCGTTTTTCTGCCTCCTTTAAGTCATGCTTTGACTACTTGCTCTATTTCAATTCTCCGCACTTTGCAAAAGAGAGAACCGAATTAGTATCCCCTTTTAAGATAATTTAGTCTCGAAAGAAAACGGTAATATCGCTCATAGAATTTGAATTTTTAACTAAAAAGTTCACTAACAACGGATATCCTTCTTCTTTTGTATACATATCAATATTGAATTTTTCAAGATTATTTTTCCGAAATTACCAACCATTAATGTACCCCCAAATAAACAATATTTAGTGCTCACAGAACTTTAGCCATTAAATAAAACTGCTCGCAGTGGCGGATCCAGGATATAAATGGGGGGTGGGGCTAACTTGAATTCCTTCCTCTGAGTAATCTGAAAAAGGGGCATTGATGATTAATAATGGTTATCTTACACAACATTGATAATTAATAACAGCGTCTCATAAAGGAGTGAGCACGAATCTCCTCAGATCCTATTTTTTTTCTACATATCACAAAATTATGAATTGTGGTTTATTGTAGTTTTTTGACGTCAGTTATGGTATAATATTGAATTTAATCCCTTTTTTAGATTGACATGTATCATATAAGATACATTCGGCCGCGACCGTTTAAAACAAACCTTTAATTAGATTTTAGATATATTCTATATTATTACATAACTCTTTCTGAATAGCAGAATACAAGTAGGGCTTAAAAATATATATATAAACATAAACGGGTCTGAAATTTGGCGGGGTTTCAGGCCTTTAGACCCCTCCCCCATCTCCTCCCTGGGATTTGCGCCTGATTGATCGTTCCCAATTGTCCAAATTATCAAAAAGGTTGGCGCTTATTTGTTTAGGGGACACAAACCCAAAATGGCAGGTGACGTCACCAGCCAGAAAGGTCGACTGCCTTACTGTGACTCCATAATAATATTCTGCTTCGCTCGAACTTGGTTCAGCAAATTTATAAAGTCATAAGAAATTTCTATCCTTTAAAATAATAAATTTTCGCTGCTACTTTACTTTTCATTTTCACTAAATCAAGTTCAATCGGTCGTTCCATTACATTTGTTTTTTAGGTTAAGGTTAGGTTAGGTTATATAACCAAAAAAGTACCAAAATTGGGAGTTTTGTCTTTATAAGAAAAACGCGTCTTTAAGCTATTCGTTCACACTCGTGGATCACATGGCTGTCTCACAGGCAGCTACCCTGGTGACGTCACCAGCCATTTTTGGTTTGTGTTCCCTAAACAAACAAAAAGCGCCCAAAAGTTTTATTTACACACTGATTTTCTATTCTTTTTGTTACCAAATTTAAGCTAGGAATGTTTTTTGTTTTTTTAATTGTAAGAATAGGGACTCGCCCGAAAGTAGAAGCACGGTCGTATATAATTTCATCTGCCCTGGGTGCAACGAAAGGTAGAAAACAAAAAGCCAGTTTGTTTACATCTAAACATTGTAAAAAAGAAAAATCCTCAACTTACATTAGTTGTAAAACCAAGATACCAATAACTTTCAAATCTTGGGTCAAGGCTACGTCAATCAGGATTTGGGAATCGCAATAAAAATCCTTCTCTCAAAAGTGATTTATCTTCCTTCCCATTTTGTTAATCACATAATCTCAACCAACCAATGTTTGCCCCTGGTATCCTCGGGCTCGCCAGTGATTGTCATACTGACCTTTACTAAAACTACTACTGCTATGCTGCTGTTGCTGCTACTGCTGCTACTACTGCTTCTACTACCGCTGCTGCTGCTGCAGCTGCTACAACTACTACTTCTGCTGCTATTACTACTAAAACAACTACTGCTGCTGTTACTAGTAGTACTAATCAAAGTTTTGGGAGCAAACGTCAACATTAGATTAACAGAGCCTTACTCATTGAACAACCAAAAGGGCAAATTGAACCATTCATTAAAATTTATAAACTTAATTTAAAATTTTGAACTTTTTTTAAAGGTTGCAATTTAGAAAATAAAAACTCCCCAAGTTTTTTACATTATTTGTTTTATAGTTAAATTGACTCATTAAATGACTTTAAAAACATTTTTACAGAGAAAAGGTATTTATAGAGAAAGGATTCATTCGTTTTTATTTCATGTCTCTAGTGGCAATGGTTATTGAGATATTGCTTCTCAAAAACGGCCCAAATTGAGGGGGGGGGGCACCATATCTATTTATGTAAATATATATATACCTCGGAGGTGTCCTCACATAAAACAAGGTCAACAGACCTAATTCGCGTGCTCTCAATTATTTGGACTTATGACCATGACCCTACGACCTTCAAAACTTTCAATAATTCCCGGACTAACCTTGGAAAGACCTTGGCACTTATATCATTCGAAAGAGAATGTAAAACAAAAGAGAGATTTCAAATTTCGTTAGAATCGGCCGAATAGTTACGATGTTATTGCCAAATAATTCCGGAACTAACCTTGGGAGGACCTTGTCACTTATATTATTCGAAAGAGAATGCAAAAGAACATAAGGTTCCAAATTTCGTTCGAATCAGGCAAATGGTTATGAAGTTATTGCCAAATAATTTCAGGACTAACCTTTGGAAGACCTTGGCAATTATATCATTCAAAAGAGAATGTAAAACAACATAAGGGTTTCAAATTACGTTAGAATCGACCGAATAGTTACGATGTTATTGCCAAATAATTTCCGGACTAATCTTGGGAAGACCTTGGCAATTATATCATTCGAAAGAGAATGTAAAACAACATAAGGGTTTCAAATTACGTTAGAATCGACCGAATAGTTACGATGTTATTGCCAAACAATTTCCGGACTAATCTTGGGAAGACCTTGACACTTATATCATTCGAAAGAGAATGTAAAACAACATAAGGCTTTCAAATTTCGTTAGAATCGGCCTAATAGTTATAACGTTATTGCCAAAAGACTCATTGAAAAGTAAAATTGTTACCACTCGACCGACGACCTACGGACCACCATAGTAAATTATAGAATTGCGTGCACGCGACCCAAAATCACAGGGCGTCAGCTCTGGAGATATAAGAGGCCACTCAATAGCATGACCAACTACCATGATACGTTGGTGAATACTTCAATGAGGCTATTTTTCACGGCAATCAACATATGCGCTGGAGCTTGATCTCTATCTACCATAGTCGATTAAATCTGTTGATAATTATATATCCTGAAGTTCTGGACGAATTTGTATATATATTATATCGAGGTCGTTCAAACCATTAAAATTACTATCGTAAAATAAAGGGCCAATTTTCACACATTCTGATCCAGAGAGACACTTTCTCCTTGCAAATGGTGCGGCCAAAGCTAAACTCTGGACGGTTGTGCAACGGAGCATAATGACGCACATTAGGATTAATGACCTTTCCACCATTGAAAATTCCTCCTTCGTCCCCGATAACTTCATTTTGACCAAAAGAGAATTTGGTTTACGGAGGAACCACTCAACTAATCTTCTTCGATGGGGAAGGTCAGTCTCCAAGAGCTCATGAGATCAAGTTCAGAGTACTCGGAAATAGCTTGTCATTTTTCCTGTGGGATTTGTTTACAATTATTACTCCATGCACGTGCTACTTTGTGAGTTTACCATATATATCTTTATATATCTATCTACACACACACACGCTTCTTCACCACAGATATTCGATGGGGTTCAAATCTGGGCTTTGAGAAGGGCACTTGAGTACAGTAATGGTGGTGTTCTGCGAGATATTTCTCAGTAGATTTGCTGGGATGTTTGGGATCATTGTCTTGTAGAAAGGAGAAATGCCTTCCAATTCCCAGTTTCCTTGTTGATCGCTTCGTTTCAGGTCTTCATCAGAATGCGGTGAGAGATTTCAGGAATCATAGTACCATCTATCACTTTTAATGCGCCAGTGCAAAACACCCCCGAAAATAATAAAGGGTCTTTCAATAAGGTAGCTCGATTTTTAAATGTAAATAAAACAAGTTGTGTGTGATATATGCACTCAATTTATTTCAAATTTGAAAGTAGATCTTATGGCATTAAGTGTGGAATATGACGTCGTTCAAATGTCCACCGCGGCTTCGCTTGGTGGAACATATTCGGGAGGCCCAATTTTCGATGACTTTGTCGCATAAATCTGGCTGAATTTGCTGGATGGTGTTCGTTATGTTGACTTTGAGGACATCAACTGTTTGTGGATTATTCGCATAGACCTGCGATTTAAGGCAGCCCCAAAGAAAGTAGTCTAATGGCGTTAAATCCCTCGCTTACTCTGGGCGGTAATACTATCATTTTCTCTGACTGCGTTAGGAATCTGGGTGTTGTTTTTGATGAGCATCTCTCCTGTAAGCCTCATGTCCGCAATGTCAGCAAATCCTCTCTATGTTTTCTTCGTAACTTCTCTCGCATTCGCTCTCACTTTGATCGCCAAAGTCTTGAGACTGCTGTTCATGCCTTCATCACCTCACGCCTTGACTACTGTAACTTTCTGCTTGTGAATCTGCCATCCTCCTCTCTTCGCCCCTTCAACTTGTACAGAACTATACCGCCCGGCTTCTCCTCCGTCGCCCTCGCTTCTCTCCCTCGAAACCCTTGCTGCATGAACTGCACTGGCTCCCTGTCAGATCCCGCACTCACTTCAAGATACTTCTCTTCACATTTAAGGCCCTAAACAACAAGGCCCCGTCTTACCTCTCTTCTGCCCTCTCGCCACGCCATGTCCCTCGGGCCCTTCAGTCATCACATGCACCTCTTTTGAATATTCCTCGTTCATCTCTCTGCTCAATGGGGGGACTGTTCCTTCTCAATCTGCGCCCCTAAGTTGTGGAATGCTCTTCCTGCTGAAATCAGGTCTTCTCCCTCTCTTACCACATTTAAGCGTCTCCTTAAAACGCATCTTTTTAGTATTGCCTTCTCTCCCTCTCCTCTGGAATTTCCATTGAATTTCCATTCTCATCTCAGCACAACGTGCGCTCTGGGAAGGCCTCAGGCCTTGAAGAGCGCATTACAAAAGACTTATTATTATTATTATTATAAGTCATTTGTCAACTAAGCAAAAAAAAACCCATCTTAAATTATAGAGTTATGGATTTATGAATATTGTTCACTTATATGAGCACATAAATAATCAAAAGCATTACTTTCAAATCGATCTCGCCACATAAATTCACTTAAATAGGCCTCTAATAAGCTTCTATGACATCCGCGCATTTGTTTTAATCTCTGCTTACATTTATTCCAATAGGATTGAATAACTTGAGTCTAAACTCTTGTGTGGCGGTGTTCTATGCTGAAGACCTAGATTACGTTGATTTCCATTCATCTGTGTGTACAATTGAACCAGGTCGTACAACAGAGTTTATTATTCTAAGTAATGTGGCAGAATCTCTGCTTTCTACTACTTCCATGTACTCAATAGCTGGATAAAACTAGTGTCCACTAGTCCAAAAACCCAAATAGGATTTGTTGATATGATTGTTATGAGAATACGTATACCGACCTTAAGCTTCACATATTGAGTTAGTGTTATTGATATCACCCAAAATTCTTCATGCATCCTTCAACTTAACAATTCTTAAGAGTTATACCTTACTTTCATTTCGAAAGTAGGCTTGACTTAGCTTCTGTCTTAAGAGTTATACCATACTACTGGCAAATATAAGACAACAAATACCTTTTGATTTCTGTAACCAACCTCTCCATTCATGATATAGACCCTTTCAAGATCTTCGGTATAGAAAAGCCTGTTATAGATGTAACGTCACACAACTTGCAACTTTCAAAAGATTAAAATCCAGTGATCATTTTACACGTCTTAATGAAGTTAGTTTAATGGACGTGTTTATTAGTTAAAAGTGTCGTATTGAATGTATTAAAAAATTACAAACGATAAAGAAATAAAATAAAGGACGAATGTCTTATTATTACTAAACAAAAAGTAATAAAGAAATGTATAATCATTATGACGTCATATTGCATTGCATTCATGTAAAATTGTGGCAAATTTGATCGATCGCGGGATATACAACAATTTGCTATAAAATTAGCTTTCAAATAATGTATAATTATTTGGCTTTTGTTTAACAATAAGAACACTCGTCATTGATATTTACCTAAAATAAATAACAAACGTTAAAAATCAAATAAAAATAATTGACTATTGTAATCTACTCGAACGTAAACAAACCATTAATCTAATTAACATTAAAATGTGGTCGTAGATCGTGCCTGTGGTAATATGAAAAAAATTGTGAGATTTCTTGAAAGTTTGGAGAGAAATTAGAAAATCAAGAAATCAGAGTATGACTCGTGAAATAGGCTTAGAGGCTATGTTTGCGATGAAGATTTGTTGTGGGTTGATCACAATTTTTAAAATTAACGTTGGGGCATAAATTAGTTAATATGTGAACTACCACTAAAAAGTTGGAAAGGCAAATAAAATCAAGATACTGATGATAGAACAAGGGGTGATTGTTTGAAAATGATAAAGCCTTGAGGAAATATTATTACACTAATCGAGTCGATGCTTTCTAGGGAAGTTTAAAATAGCTCTAGTTTGATATAATTCAAAGAAAGCTTGACCAGCATAAGGGAGAAGAACGGATATATATATATATATATATATATATATATATATATATATATATATATATATATATATATATATATATATATATACACGCCTCTCTGCCGATTTTGCGCAGGTTTATATGTATATATTTATTATAGCCAAGTGGTTATTAGTACTTGTATAAAAAACTAATTTTCCAGGTTTATACTGGATGTTTTCTCTTATTGTGGCGCAATTTCGTCCCCTAAGCCAAATGGCTGAACGGCCGGCTAAGGACGCTGAACTACCTTTCTCTTGCGCGGGAATCGAAGGATGGGATCATTCCTCTGATATAAATATTTGTAGGGCGAATAAGAGGAAACTAAAAAAAATATAGCTAAGGAAAGTAAAAAAAGTAAAAGTTAAACATTATTTAATAGATAGAACTTTGCAATGTCTTTGTAAATTTGAGAAACTAAGTCTTTTCCGTTATTTCCTTGCCTCCATAAAAACTCGCACATATACCGCATCTTTGGCAAGGATTAACTATAGATAATACTGTTTCGACCGATCTATCAGCAACTGCATACATGAAACACTCGCAAGTTTGCCCTTAAATCCCTCTGAAATCCCACTCACCGGTAAAACCCTCCAGACATTGTTCTTTCTTTAGCAAGTTCGGACGTTGTCATATCTTAAGGGTGAAAACAATGCTTATGCTTCTTAAAAAAAAGGAAAGAAGGATATCGCAACACTAAATATGACACAGCCTAATCAGTCCTCTGCAGGAAAACTCTGGTGTACTTAATTATCGTGAGGGCCAGGCTGGGGTCTTGGGAGACTCCAAGTAGGTCTGCTATTGTTGGCCTGCAGATGCCAATGATTGGAGGAGAGCAGTGCGGTATATGGCTGAGGAGACGAAATTGCAACATAATAAGAGAAAAGATCCGTATATATGTTTTGTAGCCAAGTTTTTATCAGTATTTGTATAAAACCCCCTTTATTTTGCAGGTTTATATGTATATATGTTTTATAGCCAAGTTGTTATTAGTACTTGTATGTTTAGGGTCTTGTATTAAAAAACTCAATATGACGGGCCTATTAGTTGATGGCTTATAACACAATCCTATGGATGTAGATTATACTATGGCGGTGGCTTAATGGGTTTTGTGATACTTTGACAAGGATATTTGATAGGCCCAAGTCGCTTTTCTCACTATTGATGTTATGTAATATAAATACATATTAGGAGACACTACTGGTGTTATAAAAATGGTTCATTGGATATCCTATGAATATCGGAATTGAAAAATTAAAGATTAAGGGGGGTGAAAGGGAGAGTGTACATATTGGAATCAAATGTTTTTTTGAAAACCGTAGTGATGATTATGTGAAGGTTGTTGACGTGTAAGAAAGAATTGACATAGTTGGTAATGATATTTTCAAATACTTTGCCAAGTTTTTCAGGTCGTTTTCCAGCTTTGGATATAAAGGTAATTTTTAGAGCTTCCATTCATCCTGGAAATATCTTGCATTCAGAGGTGGTTTAAAAATATTTATTAAGGTGTGAATGATGTTGGGTGGAGCAAGAACAAAATTTACACGAGTCAGTCATGAATCCCCAAGAGCTATTTGTCAGAAGGTCTTCAGAATCTCAGTTAGTTCAAGAAGAGGAACTCTTTCTCCCAAGTCACAAAGGATTTCCCAGAAAGCTGTCATTGTTTGAAGCACAACTTGAAGGAGGAAAGTCATGTCATGTTCAGTGTTTTAAAGAGTTTTGCGCTAGAATAGCAGATGTGCAGTGGTCGATAGTGACATTTAGTTGATCCAATATTTCATCTCGTCTTCGTGTCATAATTCTCATTTTCCTCGGGAGAAATAGAAATAGATCGGAATTCTCATTCAATCTTAGCCAGGGCATTAAATTCTTGTCAGAAGCCAGATACAATCCTATGACTGTTTTGGTGGCTTACTTTTAAGTCTCTTCAGAAGCGAAACCCGTTCATAAAATAAAGTTAAGATCAAAGCGAAAATAAAAAGGAGGAATACAAAAATAAATAATTTTATTGTACAACCAGCGTGAGAATCAGTGGGTGAAAAATAAACGGTTAAAGACGGAGGAAGGTGAAAATATTCGAGAATGAAAGATATTTAAATTTCCTTCACCCAAAACCTGTATTTAAACATATAACAAACGGATATTTTGAGGATTTAAATTTCGAGATGACAATTAACAGAAGCAATAAAATGAATGTATAATAGGCAGCAATGAATGATTGAAAAAGAAGGGAAAATTTAGGACGGAAATGTTAATGGAACGATCAATACTGGACGAATAAATTAATTATTAAAATTACTGATGGAAATTCCAGGTTAAAGTTCAAGTTGAATTTCCTAAAACCAGAGCCTGAGGGAATTGTAGGAAAATAACACAATTATGATACTTAGATGAAGGGGAACAATTGAAATTCCTGCTCAACCCCAAAGCTAAATCATAAAAGCCATTAATGGCTAGATGGAAAATTGATTGATGTTAGGCCTAAAATAATGGATAATTGAAATATATATTGATCCGGTCTATTGGACGCAAACTTTTATTTATTAAATATTAATTTATTGAATTAAGCCGTTTAGTTAAGGCAAGTCTTTAATATTTCGGGGAGCACCAAAACCATCTCTTAATAAAATGCGCAGGCAGAGCATTCTAATATATTTTTGCGTTATTCATTTCCTCACTGAATGTTAAATAAGTTAATGAATGTAAATTAAATAAAATTGGATTACAATTTTAGGAAGTTACCCTTCGTTGAAAATGTATATATAGATCTATGAATATCCATTATTCCAGAACCGGGTAGACTTTCTGACCAAACGACAATGAGTTACTTTCTCAAGAAGGATTAATTCGCGCTGGAGAATGCAATTGGATAGCAGTGCCTCCAGACACCCATGGAACACGAGGCACTTGATGCATGGGTTGGCTCAAATGCGATGCAGTGGGTTGGTCTCCCGAATTGGTGGATGACGAAAAAGGAGCGTTATGATTTACTTCGCCGAATGAGGGGCAACCAACGATATTGTAACTTGTTCTTACTAGCCTAGAGCGGATCCTAGGGGTTCCTTCAAAAGAGAAGTAGGTGGCATCTTTTTGAGAAATAGAGGTTGAGGCGATAGGAAGAGGAATAGGAACAACATTGTCGAGGATCTTTGAACCATTAAGAATACCAGTAGGAGAAAGTGATAAGAGCGGTTAAGGGTGAAGAGCGTCGATAAAGACTGGTTTCAGGCGGTTCAAAGTGACAATATCTTGCTCGGTGCACGTTGAAGGACAAATAACTTTGGTCCCCTGGGGATGACTAGAGAGGGTCCGTCGTAAACTGGTTGCAAGGATGAGTGAGCTGAGTCCCAAGAGAGGAAATTTAGGGACAAGTTGCCATCTCTTTTGGCATAAGAGTTTCTGATTGGCAGGCACTCATGTTGCTGTAGAGGAAGTCTAAACCATCGCTCTTAGCAAGTCATATACGTATGCAGAAGTATCGAGAGAAGAAGGTAAAGGTGGGTCTGGAAAGGAAAAAAATGAACGAGAAGAAGAAGATGCCTTCCGTAAACTAATTCTGCATCAGAACAAGACAAATCCTCTTGCAAAGATGAATGAATCCCCAGCAAAATCGGAGGTAGCTTGTCCACTCACGTAATACTGGGAACTACGGACCGTATGCAGTGGAAATCTTCAACGTCGCCATCGCTTGGGGCAAAATATCTGGATACGCTAAAGGCATATTTCTGACATGAGCACTTTCCATTGATGAGATACGAATTTGCACCCACGGTAGATCATAATAGTGGAAGGGCAACAATTCGAAAAAACAACCCAAGATAAAAGCTCGAATAATAAGAATAGTCACAGCCTTTGGATTGATCAGTTAAAAAGGTAACTGCAACGACGAAAGCAAGGTAAATAACCAACTATATCGATATGGATCACGTCAAAACGCTGCGAAGGAAGAGGAAAATGGGTCAAAGAGTTCTTGTTGTGGCAATGGATCTTGGCATACTTACAAAATCAGCATGAACACGTCCATTTGTTCCCGTTGACGTTGATGCCTGCCCACACGTAGCTCGAACATCAGTATATAAAGACCTATGATTTGGGAAAAAACATGCCGACAGTAAGAAAGAAGAACGAGAGGACAAGAGCACTCAGGCAAAGAAACCCACCAGGATACGCGTTGCAGGGCTGCCTTGCAATTCGACTTCCCGAGTTAAGAAGAGTTATGCAATGTTTGCATTTATACGTCCTGTCCTTTTTATAATGCGAGGGTTCCATGATCAATGGAAGAGAGACAGGAGAGTTAAGAGCTACGCGTACGAGATGGACGAAATGTGACATAGCACCTCCGGTACAACATTTCAACATAAGGCACATAACCAATGTCTCTCGTAAGCTGCAGGATGAAATCCAAATTACCACCAACTGCAGAGTGAATGAAAGAAGTACTACGAGTAAGAAGGCCACCGACTAAAGGCATGTAATCAATAAAGTAGTAAATTCCCGCGCTTCCAGATAAAGACAGAAGCAGTAGACGGCGAGGAAAATTCCAAGTATTGTCGGGAGAACGTACTATATCTTTTTTTTGACAATCAGAAAGAGAACGAGAGAAGAAAGCAAGACCTTTTATTTTCGAATCCATCGTCGTTTTTTTGTCCTAATGTTTGATAGTGAGGGGAGATCAGTCTGGGTATTTGAGGAATATAATGTGATTTAAGGTTACTGTCGTAGAATGGACTCTCGACGATATACCATATATAACTATTCGTTGAGGGAACTTCGTTAATTATCTTTAAGAGTGCGTTGATGTCTGGCGGGCCGATATTATGTATCTTCGATATGCTTAAGAAGTGGAACTGAGCTCAAGGATAATAATATTGCTATCATTAATAAAATAGAGTTTTATTAATAATAACTATCAACAAACACAAGACGGAAAATATTGACATAAACAGAGATTGGAAAGGGTCGTGGACGCTCGAGCTAATCCGAGGATTAAAGGATCTAAAAAGGTAAAACAAATATAGAGTTAAAGAGATGGGATGGTTCGCTAAACCATTTAAAGAACAGGATAGAATTGACAAAAGGGTTAAGTACTCAAAGGTGACGTTTGCCTTACGTAACTTTATACTAGTGGTGCAGTGGAAGGCGACGTGAAGGAATTTTCGGTCCGCTGGCGAGTTCTAGCCGAAGGGGGGGGGGGATAAGATGATCCTGACGTGGCGTCTAGGGAATGAGAACCGTTTCTCGACGAACGGCTTGAAAAACAATGGCTGTTCTACGTTGTTCTCTTCTGAACAAAGGGGGGGTGAGAACCGTCTCTTGTCTACGGGCTTAAGAACAATGGCTGTTCTAATGTTGTTCTCGTCTGAACAACAAGGGGGAAGGGTGAGAACCGTTTCTTGGCGAACGGATTCAAAAGAACAATGGCTGTTCTACGTTGTTCTCCTCTGAACAACAGGGGGGGGGGTGAGAACCGTCTACGGACTCAAGAACAATGGCTGTTCTAATGTTGTTCTCCTCTGAACCTCAAGGGGAAAGGGTGAGAACCGTTTCTTGGCGAACGGCTTGAAGAACAATGGCTGTTCTACGTTGTTCTCTTCTGAACAAAGGGGGGGGTGAGAACCGTCTCTTGTCTACGGGCTCAAGAACAATGGCTGTTCTAATGTTGTTCTCGTCTGAACAACAAGGGGGAAGGGTGAGAACCGTTTCTTGGTGAAGGGCTCAAAAGAACAATGACTGTTCTAACGTTGTTCTCTATCTGAACAACGAGGGGGAAGCCTTGAGGACTTGGCGTCACGAAAGGCTCGAACCTTTGGCACTCAAGGGATATTGTCCTCCTTCTGGACAAGTGATGGTGAATCTCGAGGTCGAGGTCCCTTGGCGCACAAACGGAGAGAGGGTCGTGGTGATGTTTCGCGACGAAAATCTGGATCTCCAATCTGATCTTAGTGGTAAAGTTTCCATCTAAATAGTCGAGACACTCCCTTGGCGTGGGGGACAATGGAGTGGGAGCTTCGAGGGAATGCACAGCCGAGGCTGGGAACAATGCCTTATCTGCCCATGAGCCTAACTCAATCTGGCGAGGTCGGCGTATGGGGGCGAACGGGGGGACGATAACCTCCTTGTTTAAACATTGACATCCGGTGGCTGTGATAAGGCGCCAAGCTTCGAAGCGAAGATGCACGTGGGAGCATCGTGGTTTTAAATAATATGTGATAGGGATTGAAATTAACGCGTTTTCAACCCGTTCTATCACAGTTACCAATTGAGATAACGCCACCAGCAGGCTGAGCTGACTCGAAATTTGGGGGGATGGGGAAACGAAGGTAAACCAGGATAAAGTTTTCTTCCGATGGAGAATAGATAATTCTTCAGTTTCTTCTAGAATTTTATCCCGACCTAATTTCTTGAATTTTTAATGTCTTGATAATTTTAGACATGTCCAATATTTTTTTACATATACGACTAGCACGCATTACGGTGACAAAACTATAGGAAAATCAAACAATCAATTTAAATATTAGTATTGCTAATGATATCTCATTTTAAGTTTTAAAAATAAGTTATCTGTTTCTTTATTTTATATAGTTACTATAATGAAAAAACATATATTTTAATCAAATCTCATTATTGGATTGTTATATTTAAATATTAGGTGTAACATCGATCTATAATCTTAGCTATTCATTAAGATTTAATTCTGTCTGTATTTTCCTAACAAACGAGCATCTTCTTAATTAAAACAATTAAAATTTAGGAACCTTATTATATCTATCCTTTATAATCGTGTCCTAGGAGTAATGTTTTGAAGGTGGAGAGGGTCTATCACACTTTCTAAAGGCAAAAAGACAATATTTTAACCCGATTCTGCAACGCAAGAATTCTTCTACGACACCTTTTGAAATTCTATGAATGGGGCTAAGTTAGGCTCGCTCGCGCCTTTCAAGATTTGTTTTGCGATTCTTTGCCTTTTTTTTTGCCCCAACACAATGTTATTTTTCTTTATGGAACCCGTATATCAAGGTTGCTTGAACGCTCGCGTCCTAACCGTTTTATGTTATGATAAAACTAAGTTTATACCTTTCCCTTTGAACATAAACTGATACAGAAAGAGGTGACCTGTCCAACATTACGGGAGTAAAGTTACTATTAATGAGCAATTTTATTTTCGTTGTGACAGAAATGTTTTCCCTGAGGTAATAGAGGTGTCTAAATCGAGGCTCAGGTTAAAAAAAATCGGCTTGGGGAAGGGGAAGACTTTTTTTTTGGGGGGATTGTGTGTTGGTATGGATCCAGAAAAAAAAGAGCCAACGGCCAGAATATTGAACGGCTGTGGAGGGATGCGAGAAGCCGATACCCGAAATACGGGGGAAAAGAGGACCATTTCGACAGTTCGCAACCGCACTTTTTGTGCGGAAATGTAAAGTTAGAAGAAGCTCTTCTTCACAAATTTCTCCTAGCAGTTACGGATCTCTACCCACCACACAAAAGTAAGCATTTTCTCTCTTGTGGACTAGGTAAGGTTTGTTTAGGTTACGAAAACAAACCGTGCATGGATTTACGTTATGAGCAATGATGCATAAAGTTAGGGTTTAGCAAGTTATCTAAGCATGTTTAGGTTTGGTAAATTTACAGATTAGCACCAACAAATGGCCAACAAATAGTGTAACGTAAACTTTTGTTACGTTCTACATCGTTGTTCGAAAAATAAAAATGAATTAACATTAAAAACAAATGCGTGAAAGTAACTTAGGCCGCCTTATGGTATTGCAAGATGGCGTCGTAAGAGAATTATTGCGTTGCAGAATCTGATTGAAATATGCTTTCTAGTAACCTTATATTATAAAGTGTGGTAGACCTTCTCCACCATCAAAATATTACTCCTAGGTCACTATTATAACGATCCAACGAAGTATTACATGATTATGTAGCCTAAAACGCATGCACCGCTCTTATTCAATATTACCTTTATATTTTATGAAAGTGTATTCTTTCTTTTTATTATTAATTAGGACAACAAAATACTTAAAGCATTATTAAGGATCTTGAACTTTAAATAGATAATTATTATACGATCCGGCTAAAAAGTGACTTCTAAGAATACATTTTGCCCCCCAAAATTTAATTTTCGATGACTTCAAGTAATTTTTTAAATCGACAAAAGTTATCCTACTATTGTTAAACATGAGAAAATGGATGGCATTTTAAGGTAACATTTTTAAGTAGAAATTTCTATTCAAGTAGTAATATAAGTAATTAAAATTATTGAAAGATTATATAATTTCAAACTCTTCTTATACAGTATTTTTCAACTTGTTTAGATGAATTGAGATTTGAGTCAAATATGGTAATGAAGAAAATAATTATAATGAATGTGACAAAAGTCAAATATGGTAATAAATTGAAATATATTGGACTATAGTCGAATGTAACCATGAAAATAAACTGTTATTTCCCTTTATGCAATATTGTCTTGTGACATAATCTAGAAATTCCATTCCAGCAGATGTATCAGGCAAAATTTACTTGACCTGAATCCATGCTATTAATTAACAGGCAGCCACTAAAAAGCGATCTGTCTTTTTAACTACCTTCTCAAGTAACTTATATAGTACTGAAGTTAGACTTACTAGCCCAAATATAAAAGATCTTATAAAATGAGTACGGTAAGTCACCAAGTGGTCAATTGGCTGCTTTCTTCGAAGGTATTTTCGAAGTGATATGTTTCCACTGAGATGTTTGTCAACAGTTGAGATGACGCAACCAACATATCGTTCTGATTCCAATTTGATCTTCCTTGAATAGAAGGATGCTTATGACTTCAATTTGGTTTAGCCGAGAAGATGACTGGACTAACTTTTATCTTTATGTAGAGAAAATAATAACTTCAGTTTTTCACTTCTTTGTAGCTTATTTTCAACATACCGGTGACGTGGAAATTGTCTTCCAATAATTTTTTTCTTGTTCTCCTTTTAAATCATTTTTAGACAATCTCACATGCAATTTCCAGCCAACACTCGCCCACGCTGAGTTAAATCTGACATAAATGATTTAGTATACTAAACGCGTGCACGTACCTTAATCAAAATTACCAAGATATTAACATGGAAAGAGATAACAGGGAATTTAGCTACCAAATTGATGGACATTGGCTGACCTCAGTAGAGAATGAGAAGTACTGAGTAGTAGTAATAGATAAGTCAGTAAAGTTTTCTAAGCAGTATAGTGAGGCTAACACAGAGCGAATAGAGTTCTGTCCTTCATTAAAAGGAATTTTCGCTACAACAGTGAGGATGTTATACTTCTGTAATAAATTATCGCATGAGGTTGTGGTAGTCCCAATTTAAATATGTTCAAAGGAAGGTAATGAGCTGAGTGTATAGGAAGGAGATTTTTCTTTTTTAGTTTTGTGTTTGGGCAAAATCTACATATTTTAATATAAAATGAAACTACTTTTTGAGCACAAAGTTTATTGAACCGGAACTAGTTTCGGTATGAAGTTTTCCATATATATATATATATATATATATATATATATATATATATATATATATATATATATATATATATATATATGTATATATATATATATATATATATATATATATATATATATATATATATATATATATATATATATATATATATATATATATATATATATATATATATATATATATATATATATATGAATTCGTAAAAATGTGTTTGGCAAAATAATAAAATTAAATTTGCTTCTAAGTGATTACGGTTTTCAAAATATTAACCGAATCAAGTTTTCATTGAGTTTATAATACAAAACCACAAGCACGCAAGTACTAATAAAAAGATACATATAAATGTGCTAAATCAGGAACTTTATATATGGTCTTTCCCCATTAAACAGCAAAACGAACAAAGTTATACTCGTCTAGCTTTCCTTTGGAAGGCTCTGCTTGGAGGTTGGAGACATGATCGGTGACAGTGTCATTGTGGAGACACCGGAATGGGAGAGTGGACAGGTAATACAAATAAAGACCCAAATGGATGAATACTCGTGGCAAGTTTTACAGGCAAGGGCTGAACGAGAAGAAATAGAGGGAAATGAGGACCTAAGAAATATACTAAACGAGGCAAAAGACAGGCGGGTAAAAATCAGTATATAGCGGGAATATTAAACAACGACTAGGAAGTTAATTGCCGACAAAATATGAACATCCATATCGGAAATTAAGAAAATTGCCTATATTAGCACAGGGGGAGATTTACATTTTTTAACAGAAATAAAGCAAAACTCCCGCAATATCAATAAATAATGTGATAAAAAACATTGGCGCACAATAGAAAAAGCCATGGTTTACCCTTTTTTTTAATGTTTCCCTTGTAGCTTCGCGTGAAAAAGCCAATATCTACGACCATCTTGGAATATGGGCGACCAGATTATCGCCTAAAATAGCAAAA